>JAVKLF010000060.1:12328684-12340073 GCA_034783495.1 Millerichthys robustus | reverse complement strand
ACTATGTTTCGCACGCCTTTTTTTCTTTAAAAAAAGACAGGTCGATACTTTTAAATACTTTGCAAAAGCATTAAATGTTCAGCTGAAACACAGAAAATTTTATATTTGTGAAGGTGAAAGGTATTAAATTTTAAATTCTGTGGGTATTCCATCCATCCATCCATTTGGTGCTACATAAGTAAACGGAATAAACTGAACTGAATTGTTTCATGAGATAGTTCGCTAACAGATTAAAAAACACTAACAGACACAATTGCTTAACGATAGGAGATGGAAAAAAACTGAAGAAGCCATGATAAATTATGAATAACGTGTTATATATGTGTAGAAACACTTGTTATATATTTTGTTTCTTACCTCGTGTGAGTCACAATATCTGTGAGTGCCCCTCCCTCCAGGAACTCCATGACCACCCAAAGCTCGTCTCCAACCAAATAACTGTTGTACATGTCCACAACGTTTTCATGATGATAATCCCTCATGATCACCACCTGAAATAAAGACAAAACAAGCTTTTAAATTGTGTTTTTATGTGATACAAAATAAATTATTGGCCTAAAACACATGTTGAAATGTAAATTTTACAAAAAACACAGTAAAATATCTTTCTATACATGTAGTTACTGTATAAAACAAAATTTTTAACCAGAATTTAAAACAAAATCTTTATTACCATTTGGACAATTTTAGAGCGTAATTCTTTTATAATAATAAAATTACAAATTAGTTGTCTACTAGTTTAGTAATTGAATAAATGTACCCGTTAATTTTATTTTACTTATTTAAATCTCTTGTCTGATGTGTGCACGTTATGGAGGCTTAAACAGAAGGATTACATTCAGACATTAATAGGATTACATGAAGCAAATTGGTTCCTGAGTGAACATCCACTGCTTTACAGCTGTGCTCTCTGCACACATGTGCTCACATACATGTGAGCTCTACGAAAAACATGCTCAAATTAGAACCAGGCCACCACCATTAAACATCTTAAAAATATCTGCAAATTGACTTCCTGTCAGTTCAAAGGCAAATGATATGTAGCTAATATTTCCACTGCAGGCCCACCGCACACACTGCTCAGAATAAATTTCTTGCCTACAGCTTTCAGAGGGAACACTTGTTAAATTTAGAAAATAAATGCAATTAAAGACGCAGAAATGGGTAAAGGGTTTAATTGCCATGACTATATGTCACTGAAACAGAAGCAAATTGAACTTCGGTTTTGTTTTGTTTTTTCATTAATTTCCTAGCAAGACTTATTTGTATGTATTCCACATAAAGCGGCATGTTTAATGATGCTATTTAAACCAAAGACAGCTTGTTTAAGCTGTCAACAGTCTGTGACAAATGTTAGCTGCACAAAAGTCATGCATCTAATTTACAGCAGCCAAAAACACAAAACAACAGAAGTATTGAGTTTATTTGTTGTCTATGATCAGCTTTATGTTGATCCTCCTCACCTCATTGAAGAGCAGCTCCCTTCTTTGCTGTTTTCTTAGGTCCATCTTTTTTACTGCCACCTGCTTGCCGCTGTGCTTCTCGCTGGCGATGCACACGATTCCCGTGGAGCCTTCGCCGATCTTGATGAAGTTGTCCAGGTATTCCCGGGGGTCCCCTGGTGGCAAACACAACCGTAATCTCCGCTTTAGTGCTACGCCAAGAGCGCCGCAGTGCCGCCTTGTCATGTCTAATCTATATTTCCCACCTGGGTTGACCACCAGCTGGAGTGCGGCTCTGAACTGCTCATGGGAGACTCTGGAAGGCTGAGTGTCAGAGCTCGACCCCCACGAAGGAGGAGGGTAAGCCCCCGGGGGGATGTAAGGTGATGACGGCTGTGAGTAGGCCCCCTGGATGAAAACAGTCACATAAGCACACAGACATTTTTTTAAGGGAAAGTTGGAATGAAATACATCAACAGCTTGAAATTAGTCTTGATTAGTCATACATAACTTATGCTAAAGTGATTTAGAAACATAAACAGTATTTATCCCTCCTAGACTGTAACATCAACATCTCAAATGAAAACTTGAAATCTGTTTGAAAATATGCTATCCTGATTAGAGTTTTGCTAAAAATGTTGGATTTCTGCGGATAGACGTTAGCATCTTGTACCTGAGGGGTGTATGGTGGGCTGGGCTGGGAGGGGAGATGATGGTAGGGCGAGGGCTTGTAATGGTGAAAGATCGGGGGGTACGGCAGGTGCGCTGGGGGGTAGCCTGGTGGTTTGATGTGGCTTTGAGGTAGCTTAAGAGGTCCTCGAAGGTAGGTGTCACCACCTGCAACCTGGGGAATGTCATCCCGAGATGGACGCTCATAGTCGCCCTGGAAGAAGAAAAACATAAAAGTTTGAACAAACGGTGAAATGTCACCTGCTTTAATACAGCTAAAATATTGTCACAGAGAGGGCTTAATGTGTATAAATGCAGAAAAACAGTTTGAATCAGAACCAAGAATTTCTGATTCAGCAGATTTGGCTCTTGCTTTGTCACTTTAACTCATCCTCACATGAGAAAGGAAACAAGGATACACAATAATACCAGTTGCAGATTATTCACTCTGAATGTTGTTGAATTTTCCTGTGGTGTGAGTAATTAAGGATATTATTATGCTGGATGTCAGAATGCACATGCACAGCCACGGTTGGCCCACAGGTACATTATCCTTAAACAGATACAATGAGAACATTTCATCAGACAGAAGCCATTTTTTAAATCATCAGCGCCTCATAATGCTGCTCAGTGACTCTGTTCATTCATCAACAGAAAGCCCATGGAGCAGGACCTGTGACACACCTCCTCTTTAAGAAATGCCTGACTTCCCCTTTAGGCTGGGTCAAATGATGAATATGTGACCTCTCACAAAACAGAAAGAGTGAAAACACAGAGACCCAATGAAACCTCAAGTTCCTCACCTCATATGATATGACTTCAGATAAACAAATACAATAGCAATTTCATTTGTACTAATTTTATATTTAGTAATTTGTCTCATTATAAAGAAGGAACATTTCCTACTGAATAAAAAAAGTCTTAGTTAAACTGTGTAGCAAAATGTATATAATGTATGTGGTGATAAATTGGCAAATTTTCAGTCTTTTACTAAATTTTGATCATGTTTTAGGAGTAAAACAAAACCGTATGAAGAGTGGACCCAAAGGTGAAAAAAATAAACCAAATTAAATCCACTGAACCACACCTCCTATAACTGATGGTAGAAAAACAATAAACATCCATCCACTTTTACCCTGAGTCAAAAGCCTCAGGACACCCTTTTATTTCAAAAATGAAATATTTGAATACCCCAGCATGTTTTGGATGAGGGGAACTGTTTTTTAGGCTATGTCTGGCAACAAGTCCACCATCTTGAAAGGTGCTATATTGGATCAGAGTCAAATTTTTCCAATGAAAAGGTGGTCATTTAGCAGGGGTTCCCCCAGTTTATTATAAGGCTGGCAGCCTGCCAGTCCTTACATGCTGACAGAGGCGAGGCTGCCATGCACCGGTGCCACAGGACCCTCTGACCACCATCAGCAGGCAAGGTGGATGAAGTGTCTTGACCAAGGACATGATGACTGAGAAGGTTGGGAAGGGGGATTTAACCAGCAACCCACTGGTCACAGGACGACTCCCCTAACCACACAGATCAAGACTATTGTTAGTGTTTCGCGTGACCATATTTCTAAGATAAATAATATATATAATAATATAAATCTAAAGGTTGCCACAAATATCTTATCGAAGTATTTATAGGTAGGTAGTGGCAGTACTGCAGTATTAAAGTATACTGCTCGGCTCCTCTCCAGACACAGAAACATTGTGTTCAGCACCAGAGATCTTTAACTCACCCTGTACTTTCCAGGTGGTGGGGAGCTATCTCCAGCAGTCCCTGCACCCTGAACAGGGTCCATCAAAGGTCTCAAATAAACAAACAACTATTCACACTCTCACCCCCACCTGGTGACAATTTAGAGTTATCAGTTACCCTAACATGCAAGTTTTGGGTCTGTGGGAGGAAACTACCAGGACAAAACCTGCAGAACCTGCGACCAGCGACAGCCCTAACCACTGCTTCAATGAGCTGCCCAACAAAGCAATTTTTTTTCCCCTAATAAATGTTTAAGGTCAGGATTAATAGAAACCCCTTTGGCCCCCTACATTTGCTTCTTTCTTTACACTGACAGGGAAGCACACACATACACACCCACGTATGTGTACAGTCGGGGCAGGAGGAGGAGCCCTGATGTGTTGGGATGGTGTATAATTACATGGCGTGGACTCTTTTCATCAATCAATCTGCGGCAGGTGTGTGAGGGAGGGCTGGAGGCTGCTGAGAGCCCCATTCTTATGTCCCTCCCCACCGCCCGCCCCCTCTCCCCCCCGACCCATGGTTGGCCAGCACTGCTAGCTGGCTGTCAGCCAAGGGTCTCCTGATCCATGTTGGTTAAACGCACATTAATCTGAGTTTGGCAGGGTAATCAACAACCTAACTCAACTGTGAAATTGAATTCGGCGGTGGAACATCGTTCGGCCAGTTTTTATGCTAAGGCTGCAGAAAAGGAAAGTGCCGCAACATCAATTTGTCACTGAGAGCTGCAGCGCTGAGCTCACGACCGCCACAACACACACAGAAGGCAGAGAGACTCTAAGCTGTCTACGGTTACATCCTGAACAAAAGGAGGATTCACTTCAGAGGTGTGAGTGGGCTGATCCCGGAGAGGGGGGAGGAAGGGAGAGAGAGTAATTGTTAGAAATAGGGCAGATCTCTTTTTCTGTTCACCACTGCTAGAAGATCTCCAACACCTAAATAAAACTTGTGCAGATAAAGTAACAATGTCTACATAAAAAGGTCTAGACCGTGTTTGGACTAACCGTTAGTTTGTCAGTCTAGTCAGAAGTAAATTTTCCATTCATTATCTTAACTCGCTGCTTCCTTTCAGGTTCACGGGGGTCACCGGTGCGCATATCCAGCAGTCACAGTGCGAGGGGCGGGGCTAACCTGGACAGGTCGCAAGTCCATCACAGGGACACGTAAAGACAAATGAGACAAACAACCACTCACTCTCTCACTCACACCTAGGGACAATTTAGAGTTACCAATAAGCCTAACAGTCATATTTTTGGTCTGTGGGAGGAACCCGGAGTACCCGGAGGAAACCCATGCATGCACGGAGCGAACATGCAAACTCTACCCAGAAATGTCTCCGGCCCGGATTCTATCCAGCAACCTTCTTGGTGGAAGGCAACAGCTCTACCCACTGAACCACCGTTCCGCAGAAGAAGATATTTTTTTCCTCCAAATTAAGATCATCCATAGAGCCATCTACAACAGGTAAGATACTAAGATACCACTTTAAAAGTGAATCATACTTTAAATAACAACATAACGTTTTTCATAGTTTTCAAAGTACACTGTTAAAACTCTTTACTGCTTTGCAGAAAATGGATTTTGCTCCAGTTGCCATTTCTAATTTTTAGAAGTTTTAGGCTTTTGAAAACATACGGTAGTTAATTTGTAACTATCTTTTTTTCAAAAATTGCAGAGCTTGTTTTTGTCATAAGAATGACCAAAACCAACACTCGCAACAAACAAAGTCACAGTTTTGCCTCCCAACTTTAAATATGAAGGAGAAGTTATTGAATTAGCTCTTGATTTTTTACATTCCCTCCATGCATCACATGCAGAAAGAAATGCACCTCTTCAAGCACATTGACTCTGAACAGAATGAAAAAGCAATGACCTTTTCCTGCACCACTTTTCTGCTGCTCATACGTTTTTTTGAAGGCATGCTGGTTAAATGTTTTTTATTTCGTTCTTTTGCAGCACTTTGGGATCTACATCAGCAAACCCAGTTTTCCCTCTCAGCCACTGGACTTGTGTGTGAACGGAGGGGGAGGTGGTGAAGTGTGAAAACAATATTTACCTAATGATGGCTTTAAATAGACCCTGATAGCTTTGAAGAACAATGCAAAGACGTACACGATTTAAATACATTGCACCTGCTGCTGGAAATAATTCACCCCCTGCCACTATGACTACACTGAAATCTGCTGCAGAAAATAAAAGTTCCTTCTGGTAAACATAATGATCTTAGGCTAAACCCCCCCACAATAAGTAACTCATAGTGAGAACATATGGTTACATTACACAGCATCTAACGCATGAATGCTTTGATGGTGTTTAGGGCCGAGTCTTGAGGGGAAAGGAATCTCCTGAGTGTTTTTCTCACTGCTGCACTGGAGCACGACAACGACTGCACCATTCTCCAAGCCACATCAATGCAGCTGTTTTATACAAAACAGTGGATAATAAAATGCTTTGAAACACCACATTGTATTCAACCAACAACTCAAGCTGTTTATTAAAGCTTTATATTTTTCTCTGAAAGACCTGAACCTGAAATTTGTTTACTTTTTCATCATTATCCAATTTTTTTTGTGTAAAATAATGTGGACTTGTTATGAGGAAATTCTGCGTCTTTAACTTGTATTATAAAGTAGTGCTACACAATATTACAAAAAAATGCATATTATTGATGAATATCATGACAATATCAGTTGTAATAAACCCACATTTTGCAAATTGTCCTTTCTTCTTATTCTGTCATTAAGATGCTCACAAAAGCTACTAAACATTTATATTATTGGAGTGCAGAGCTTACAAACCTGGCACTTACAATATATAATACAATATAAAAATATACACTACTAGTCAAACGTTTGGACACACTTTCTCATAACATCATATAAGAATGCATGTCCAGACTTCTGATTTGATACGGTCAGAGGGCCTTTCAGGAAGGAGTGCCACATTGTTCTAAAAAAATAAATAAATAAAATTTAAAGTCATTGTGCAATGTTTAAGCTTTAACTTAGTAAGTACTCTGTATAAGTACTCAGTATTGGCGAGTATCCAAACTGAAGAACTTGTTTTGGGTATGATGTATATGGGAGTACTGTATCCGAGAAAAACGCATCTGAACACCCCTAATATTAAAAATAAATATTTCAAGTTTACAAATACATTTATGACTCCTGAGAAGGTTAGAAGTGACCTAATTTGTTCCTCATAACTGAATTTCATTCTAATACTACTCATTTTTATGTTGGTTTTCTAGTACACTGGTTTTCTTTAATAATGCTTAGCATAGCAAATATGTTGACTAAATTTCTGCATTTATCTTTTGTAGCACTTCTCTACAATTCACATGAAAAATTATACTGATCCAAGTTCAGCTGTTACAGATTTATTTCTCTGTCAGAAATAGCAAAAAAGTTGGTTTGTTAATTTACAAATAACTGCTAATATTATATTCATCTGTAACACATCTGGTTTGTTCTGCCTCATATCTTTGGCAAAAACTCGATTTTGTTTATTTTGCAAGCGTTCTATGCATATATAAAATTAAGTAGTCACATTTTAATTTTCTTCAACTGTGGGAGTCTTGTGGGAGCTTGTTTGTGTGCAGAATAATATCTGTAAACAATGGATTTGTGCAAAAATGAACAAAATTAATCCAGCTGTTTAATCTTGTGCAACCTATTTTTGTTTTGCCATTTTTTTACCCTGATATAGTCTTTTACAATTACCATCTTCACATTTTATTCTCTTTTTATTTTGCAATGTCCCACCTCTCACTCATTTTTTAAATTTCTACAATTCTTTCCAATTAATCAGCATCAGCATCATGGATCTGTTTGTAGAGACAGTAGCAGCTGCAGAGGAGTAACGCTTTATGTGCCAGAGTTTGTTTCCTTCAGGGAAGAGTAGATTAAAACTGACATCATCTATCATGTATGACGACTACAAAAAACGTGGTTAAGGATCTACTGAGAGTGAAATAGACTAAAATAAAAAAATAGGTGAAGTTTTACAAAAAGCTGCAGGTTGGTGGAAGGTGGTTTACCAAGGCTTTATTTAGGCTGCTCTAAAATGCTGCCTAAGTTTTGTTTGGGTGTGAAATTTGTTAGCAAACAATATCAATATCCTTGTCACAAAACTATGCTTTTAATGTGAAATTCTTTTAAATAGTTATTAATAGTTGGTCTGTTATGAGCCAAGACATCAGACATCAACCACAAAGTATACAAAAAGGCACATGTATTTGTCCAGGCTAGGCTAACAACTAGCCAATAGAGAACCTGTTTTATTTAGGTTTTGACTTTTCAGACAATATTTTCCCGGTAAAAAGGAACATTACTTTAACTTATAATAAACCTTTAGACGTTTCCATGACACCGTTTGTTTAGTTTCTCTACCAGTGTCACTAAATGTTACTACATTACTGTGAAAGTGACCAGCTGGAGAACACCGTTCACACGGGAGGCTCCAGACGGTCTTACGACTTTCACAGGATTCTTAAGTTTCTTTGTGACAAGAGTCAAAAAGGTGTGCAGTCCTGTCGCTTAAATTTTAAACACTCTAACCCATATAAAGTTGTAGAGTTGTATTTTGATCCCAGCACAGGAACTGTCTTCTGACAGAAAACATCTGAAGCAAATACACTGGTCTGAAAAACCACACTGATGATAAATAATAATTATATATAATAACTATAATAATAACTGGTCTGCATACAAACCGAGACAAGACATGTTGAATGTATGCCCAACAAGAACGTCGTTTTGTGAGTGGTGTGTATCAATAAGGTACGGTAATAGTAAGCTAACACTTCACACTGCAATAGAAAAATCAAACCATTTTCTCACAATTTTACTGCAATTTTGAGTTACTAATTATTCACTAAAAGTCACAGCTCTGTAAAATACCACATTGAGTATCCTGAGTATTATATGTTGTAAACCATTTTATGTCATTGTTGCTGGGAGGCTGCTGAAGGTATGTAAACTTTTGACTGACTAAATGTGCTGTTACAAAACCTCAGCACCAGTTATTGTTGGTGAGACATTTCCAACTTTCCAAGTCTGACTTGAGTGTGGTTCTAGTAAATCTTTCCAACATGAAACATGTATATTTCAATTTCCAAGGTTCAAATGGATCACACCATTATTTTAAAGATGCTTTTTTTCAAAAAAAAAGTTTTCTAAAGCTTACCTTGGCTATAGTCTGTGAGTTGGCGAGACTCTCTGAGAGGCGAGGGTAGGTGTAGGAGCTGTATGGGTGGGCCTGCGGAGGGTTCTTGAAAGCCCCACTGGCTGCATAGGGAATATTTTGCTCCTGCAGTCCAGATCCTGACCTAGATCTCTGCCTGATAGCTGGGGTAGGACTGGTCTGAGTCACATACGAGCTCTTGGGTCTCTTGTCGTAGTCATCCCGCAGGCCACCATAGCTCCATTCGCTGTCCGGGTAATTAATTTGCTCGCTGTGAAGAGAGGCACGAGATGGTGTGCCAACTGAAGTGTCCCGGTAGTCCTGGCTGGATGAGCCTCCCACTGATGCGCGGTAGTAGCCACTGGAGCCCACTCCACTCCCCACTGTGGAAGCCACCTCATCAGCTGAGCGCCCTTTGCTCTCCAAGTAAGTGTGGTAGTCCGGTGGAAGCTTCCCATAGTCTGATTTTTGAGGCATGGCATCTGGGTAGAAGTGGCTGCGTATGGGATGTGAGTGGCCATTCTGCTTGGTGAAACGGTAATGCCGCCCGACAGCCCAGTCCCCATCTATGGAGATGCTGGGCTTGCCAGGGTCCAGCAAAAAGTCCCTGCTAGAAGTGTCCAGGTCACACGAGTAGCGGGAGTAATAGTGATTGAATCCATTCTCCTCTGGAGCAACAAGGTGCCCACTACCCAAAGGTTTGGAACTGGTTCCAGCCTGTTGGACACCTGGTGGGCTCTCTTTACGCAGGGAGTTGGAGCGTGTTACTGAAATGTTGTCAAACTCCTCCAGCAGCCCATTGATGGACGCATCTTTGGGTGGTCGGTTTCCTCGAACAATTGTCTAAAAAAAAAGAGGGAATTTACACTTTAAATATAAGCGAGTCTCTTTCTCAAAGGTTCAATAAAGACAGACTCAAAAACAAACAGTTTCAGGAATTTTATTTTAAGCATATCTGGGGGTTTGAAACAAGTATGAAATCAATCATCACTTGCAGTAAAGGAATGCAGGCATTTACCATACATACAAAAGAATAGCAGGCATCGGTCTACACAACTACTAATCATTACAAAAGCATGCTGGAAAATGCATGAAGATAAATGGTGAAATATCTCATAATGCAACAAGAAAACTAGTTCACCACTGGGTTAGTCCCTGAACCATTTCCCTTGCAACAAATAAGTCTAATTTAGAGTGGGCTGATTAGGCTAGATTAATAGTCGTGAGGTTTGGTTTCATGCTTGTGAGTCAAATAAATGCACCAACATGCGCTTACATGGAAAGAAGCAAGAGAGAGAGAATGAACAGTCACGAGCTCAGCTTCTTCAAAAAACAGCAGCTCACACACGAGCAGTGCTGCTGATCCCCTCCTACCTCGTTAAGCTCTTTACAAAACTATGTCGTGAGTCATGTGGAGACTTGTGCTACAGTATTACACCACTGACTGTGTGCATGTACACTGTGCAGCATGGACTCCAAATTTAGAGAGTAATGGTAAGAGCTGGACGTGTAGCTTTTATCTCCTGTCGCTCTGCTACTTGAAGACTAATGAGAGCACTGAATTTGAACAGAGAAAATACCGAAAGTTAAAGCTGACACGAGGCTGAGCTGCGGGAATCCTGTGGGTTCCAAATTCTTACGTAATCTGCATGAGCTTTTTGAACTGATCAAATAAATCAGAAGCTGTTTTTTTCCTCGCATTATTACATGTATAGTAGGAACCTTTCTAGTTCTAATTTTTCCTCCGTATTGTTGCTTTTACCTAGATTCACATCTTTCCTGTACATTTTCCCTGTACTTTATTAAAATGCACTTACCGTACTAGATAATTTGTTAACATGTGTCTTGAGTATTTATGAGTCCAGCTTTTATCTCTACATCACTACCCAGCTTTCATAAATTTTACTGTTGTGGCAAAAATAGAGGAAAAAGTGAGAATGGAAAACAAGCTGTATATTTGGCATGTTTACTATACAGGTGAGATGTTCCCACCATCAGAGTTTGATGATGAGAAATCCTAAATTATATATCAGGGGGACAGTCACATTAGATCTTACTGTATTTTTTAAATAATTTTACAAAATAAGCCAGTTTGATTTAGCTGGAACTTATTGAAGTTTTCTGCTTCACAGTCAGCAGCAAATTTAATAAGATACAAATATAGTTTTTTCCACATTTGTTTAAAAACTCACATCAAAATTTACCACTAAACTACAGCTAATTGATTTAAAGTTAAGAAAAGTAAGACAAGCCACCACTTTTGCCATTTTGCACAGCTTTCAGTCATAACCTACTTATACTGTTTATGACTGTCAGTCATTTCCAGCGCTGCAAGTGT
>JAVKLF010000060.1:12289300-12299874 GCA_034783495.1 Millerichthys robustus | reverse complement strand
TGTGTGTGTGTGTGTGTGTGTGTGTGTGTGTGTGTGTGTGTGTGTGTGTGTGTGTGTGTGTGTGTGTGTGTACACATATAAAAAGAGAGTGAGAGGGTCTCTGGAGTGTAAAATGAAGCGTTACCCTGAGGAGACTGCCATCTTCACTCAGAGATCCTTTATAGAGCTTCTTCTGCTTGCCACTGCTGATGTTGAAAACCCTGCACTCAGATGGAAAATAACCCTCAGAGACGCTTTCAAACTGCCAACCTTGTGAGCTTTAAATAAAACACACACACACAGATAAAAGCCCACACACCCACCTGATGCAGCGGTCCTGACAGCCAACAGCTGCGTACTTGCAGGTGGCGTCTACAGCCATGTCGTAAAGCGTGGTTTTCCTCACCGTGTGGTGAGAACGCCTGAACTCGGTTCCTCTGTCAGTCTGCGACACAAACAGCGACGCCATCGTTGAGAGACTCAGCTTGTGAGGAGGTTAGTTTGTGTCGCTGACATGTTGCACAGGTTGGGACTAAACTCGTCTGGATTTATCGTGTCTGTACATGTTGGCAAAATAGCTAACAATAAAGGCTGATTATGTAAAAACGGTATTAATCATAATATTAACAAAAATGTATTTATCTTTAAGTTTATGTTTTTGACTGACTTCAGGTCTGGTTTAGATCATACTTATAAACTATATATTTTCCTTGTACATCATCTTCTGTTTTACATGATTGTTCAATGAAGTTAACATAGAGTTATTGACAATTAAATTAATTTATATATTACAAAAACATTTGTGACTGATTCTGTTGGGCTTGCCTTAATCAGCTGTGAGCTGTTGCCCTGTTTGGTCGCCATTTTTGCTCCTCCATGCTGTCTCTCCAGTGTTATCTAACTCTATGGGTGTAGCCATTTTTGTTTTCTAAAGTCGTTTGTCTGTAGTAGCTCTATGAAACAGGAACTCTAAAAAGTAATGAGTAGTAAATGTACATTTAATGATTTATTTACAAACATTTAAACTGTGTAAACTCACTATTATCATCAATCATCATTATCTAAAAGACGAGACCTGATTGGAGCAAAACTACAATTTAATTAGGCAGAAAAGGAGATGCTTGTTTCTGCTGTCTAGTTTAAATCTGCACAACTTTCACAAACGGGCGCTCCGCAAAAGTCAGAACGTTGAGAAGAAGTTCTGCTAACCAGACTAACAAGCGTTTGTTTTCACTCTGCTCTACAGCAGACCAGATTACGCCTTAAGTTTATGAGGAATGTTAAAACCTACACAACTTTTACTGAACACGCATCAGCCTTGGTGACTGTGGGAACAGGAGAGGTCATACAACATGAAACACAAATTCCCTCTTTACGAATTATTACAGAATTTTTAGTCAAAAACATAAAAGTGGTTACAAATTTTCAAGATTTTTGGATTCACCCAGGGCTTTTCTGCACTCAAACATCAGCGAAAAATCCTGTTTTTAAACCCCTTTCAGTCTAACTGTGTGTGAGCAAACATAAAAAGACACTTCTGTTAATCAAATGGATATAAATAACAAGAGCAAATACAAGCTTTCACCAGGGAACCAAGAAACCCATTTCTCTCACTCCTCTCATTAAGACAGCAGGCAGACAGAAACGCTAAGCAGAAAGTAAGCCTCGAGTAAACAAGTGCCCTTCTGCAGGGGTCGCCACAGCAAGCGGACTCGACAATTGTTTTACGTCGGTTGCTTCCCGACCAGCCAGGAATCAAACCTGAAGCCTGAGGGTTACAAGACCGCCGAGCCACTGCAGCCCCTCGATGTTTGAACTGTGAGAAACGTGACGACTGTGGCAATGAGAAGAGTTTGTTCGACCATCCTCACACTTCAAGTTGAATGATATGTTAGTGACGTGTGGATTGATACTATTGATGCCAGAACTTTAAATATGCTTTAAAATTGATTCTAAAATCAAAATATCAATACTTTAATATTTCAGTCATTTCAGGTCATGTGTATCATTAACAGAAACACACTGGAAATGTCTGTAGATGTTACATTTCAGTATTTTCATGTTAATATCTTCATGTATTGTAAATTAAGATGCTTGTTTAAATGTTATAGTCGTTCTTGATCAATAAACAATCATTTATATATTGGTTTTATCATTTTACCTTATCTTTTGATTGTTTGAAACACCATTTTCACAGTTTACTGTATACGATTGTGTTCATTTGGTTTTTCTGTTGTATCAACGACTATATTGTGAACAAGGATGCAACATCATTATACGTCTGAGTTTAAAATGAATAAATAAATTACTCTGATGACTTTTTTTAGATTTACCAGACACACAAAGTGTGTTTGCACAAAGTATCAGTATTGGATCAGTATCGCCGATACAGGCATGAGTTTTACTCAGAATCGAAATCAGAAAGGACATTGGTAGTATCAAACATCACTAATCTCTGTACTAAAACCCCCCAAAATTCAAAACACCTAAACTGTAATTGCATTGAAACATTAAAAAAATCAGTCATGTAAAGTCCAGCTTTCTGAGATCCGTTTAAACTTTGAAAGATGTTTCTGTAGTGAAGCATTTCTGAGTTGCAGAATCCTTTTTGTTGTACTGCTACCCTTTTAATAAACTGTTAATCCGAATTCAGCTTTGTCTCTGACAAAGTATGTTGACATCAATTATGACAATTTTCAGTGTGTTTATAGGATATTCTACAATAAAATAGGAAAAGGTAAGAGCTTCTATGTGTTACCTTGTGCGCCGTGCGGAAGTAGATGCTCTTGTCTGCACCACAGCTGATTATCTTCACCTTGTTTTCATGAGCTAATAGGACAAAAAAAAGGCTTTTTTATTTAGTCAGACCTTTATGAACTAAAAATAAAACTCAAATGTAGACAAGCAGACACCTTGCTTTTTTGCCCAACCCTAAAAGAGAAAGACACAGTCTCTACAGTCAAAAAGAAATAAACAGAAGGAAGAGAGAAAAGAGCCTGTATAGTTTCCAATAATGATCTCATTGCTGTAAGGAGATCTAAGTGGGTCTTTGTGTTGGACCGAGGGGAGATAATAGGGAGGATTAAGTGAAGATTAGCCGTCAGATGTCTCACCAGCGAAGCGGACGGCTGTTATGGATGAAGAGTGCTCGTCAAGCGTCTGCACCAGACTGTAGTCTTTGTCGGCGTTCAGGATGTGGATCAGACGGTCCCTGCTAGCTGTGGCCAACAGCTTCAGACCTGAAAACAACAACAAGGCCACTCATATGAGCTGGTGTAACCCTGAAGTGAGCTAAAATAAACACTGACACACCTGTTTCTGGTTTGCTGTATTCCAGACAGAGGATCTCGGCGTCGTGAGCCTCCACTTTCAGGATCTCCTTCATGCTGCTGAGGTCATGAATCCTGCACGGTGTTGTTTCACATTTTAGAGTCGCGCTGGTCGTCGCTGTCTGTTTAAGTCTTGGATCGTTACCTCAGCATCCCGTTGCGATCTCCAGACGCCAGGTGTTTGCCATCCGGACCGACACAGATCGTCCTGATGCCCATCCTGACTTCCGCCGCCTGCGCCTCTGCCGACTTGTCTGCGTTCACGTTTGCTGCACAATCTAGATCCACCAAGGCGCTGGTGTTTCCATCGACATAAATTATGTTCCGAAGATCCTGCAGAGCAAAAGATAAGTACAGAAATAATCAAGAAAAAGTCAAGACATCTGTTTAAAGGTGCCTGAATTTGAACTCACGTGGCTGAGGATGTTCTGAGACTGAACGCGTCTCTGGGTCAGGTCCTCCATGTGCCACATCCTTATGGTGCTGTCAGCTGAACAGGTGAGGAAGGAGCCGGACCACAGGCCGGCAGCTGATTCTCCAGGAACATCCGGGAACATCTGGGGGAGGGTAAAACTTTCAGGGAATACTGGGTTCATCAGGTGAGCAGTGGGTATTTACACAGCCAGTGGGATGAGTTGCAAATTTATAAAGTTGACGGATGAATTTGTGCTGTTTTTAGTAGAATTTGGGTGTAATTTTTTTTTCTAATTAATCATTTTAAAGTCACGTTTCAGCACATAAAGCAAAATGAAAACACTACAACAGTAGATGTGCACAGACAGTAAATTTAACCTCATGCCCAAATATTAAAAGTCTTCAGTTAACCCTTCAGTCGACCCTGTAGAGTTGGTGCATTATTGCAAAGTGCAACAAAAATATGAACTTATTTACCAGTCAGTGACAGAAAATCTTTAATATACTCATCACGAGATACTACATATTCCAAAACATCTGACGCAGTGGTTCTGCTAGTGGTAACCATTTTCATCATACTTCCTTATGTGTCTTGTTTGTAAGTCTGGCCCTAAAAGCTGATTTGGTCTCAAGCTTCTGCAATCTCTGCTGACTTTCTACATCTCCACCAAACCCAGTTCTGCAACTCATTCCCCAGAATTCCACTAATCAATAACCCGATCATTCCGTCTTGACTGATGAAGATAGTGTTGTTAATTTTTTACCTAGCCCAGGGCCAAACAAAGAGTGTCGCGGCTTGTGTCGTTACACAATCGAGATCTCCTGCGAGTGTTTACCTCCAAATCCCAAACGCAGGCAGCGTGGAAGAGGGCAGAGGTCACCTTTTTCGCCTGGTGCACCTCTCTAACGTCCCACACATACAGGCTGTGGTCGTTGTACACACAGCTGAGCCAGCGACCGACGGGGTCATACCGAAGAGCGATGACGTCTGCAAAACAAGCATCCGCCCTGGTGTTGAAAAGATGGCTGTGGGGAGAAAAGATGGACTTAAATGTGTAAGACTAAAAGTTTTCAGCTCAGGGTTCCGGGACAGAGAAACAACAAGCATTAAGGAGAGCTTTAGAGCAAGGATCTATGCCACGCGAGACAGGAAGTTCTATAAATAGAGTCGGATCTCTGCCAGAGAACGGCTGGGCCTGATCTCCTTGCCTCACCTGGCCTCGGTGACAGCAGAGATGTCGGAGCCGAGCGAGTGCGGCCGCGGCAGCGTGCAGACGAAGTGCAGGTCGGTGGTCCTGAAGGCGCGCACCGTCCCGCCGGCGCAGCCGCAGAAGATCAGATCTTCAGACAGAGTCAGCGTCTGAGCCACGGAGGTCTGGACAACGTGAAACAACAAGACCGTAAAAAGTCTGTAAAAAAATGAGGCTATAGCCATGTTTATGTTTGCAAAGGTTGAGTCGCTGTGGCCTCCATCTTAAAATGAACTAACGCCAAAAGTTAATCAGCTGTAAAATTGTGTCCGATGATTACCTTCTGACAAGTTAATTAAAATCAAGATGGTTAATAAGATATTTTGCTAACAGTCAGATAGAGTTGACTCTAAAAAACGAATGCCAACATTTTCGAACAAAGATCTTATATCATCTTTCATCTTTCAGAGTATGTGTTGGGAATTATTCTCAGCCACAATCACGCACATTTTTACAGCAATATCTATAAAAATGATTAATCTGTAGCAATTTTTGTGTTTTCTAAGTTTTACTAGCTGTGGCGGCCATCTTGAATCAGGTTGACTCCAAACATTAATCAGTTACAGATGTTAATCAAAAGATTACTCTCTGAGAGTTTTGTTAAAATCTGCTAATTGGTTCACAGGATATATTTTGCTAACAGACAGACAACTGTAGCCGCACTAAAATCCAAATAGAACTCCTTTTTTTCCTGAGGTGCAGCTTAATGTTCAGCTGAAGTAGTTGCCTTTCTAAAGTATTGAGTCCAAACAACCCTCACCCGCAGGTCCACCCACTTGTCCAGCATCCTCTTGCTGCCGAACTCACACAGCAGGCCGGAGGAGGTGATGCAGAAGGTGGAGTCAGACTTGCAGCCCCGCCCACAAGCCACATCACAGAAGAAGTTGTTCCTCAGCTCCCCGAGGAGCCCGGAGCGGCCCAGCAGAGGCACGGGGGCACTGGCCTGCAAGCACCACACCGAGGTGATTCTTTACAATCAGATTCATTTTTCTGCTTTCAACTGATTTAAACGCCTACGCAGGAAAATTAGAATAAATTTGGGACAATAAAACAAACCACATAAACTGCTTCGTGTTAAATATTCTTCTTGTGACGAAAACTCAAAACTGAATGGCGTAACTGACATGACCAAACGGATCCTGGTTCCTGGATTACCTTGCTTGTCTTGCTCTGGTCCAGATACCAGAACCTGACGTGTCGGTTACCAACGGTCACAAAGTAGGAGCTGTCCTCGGAGAAAGACACGCCCGTCACCTTACTGGACACCTTGTTCGCAGCCACAACCACATCTTTCTGCAAGAAAACGGCACAAAAATAAAACGTTTGCAGCAGAAATGATTTAAAGCTTGTCGCACAATCAGACTCTATAACCTTTACATTTAATCAGGAATGTAAAACGAACAAATCAGGTAAAGGTGGGAAAAAACTACGATTCTCATCACTGAAAATAAAACTGAAATTTGCTTTGTGTAAAAACAAACATTAAAAGTATTTTTTTAGTACGAAGAATGTTTTTGTTACTTTGCTTGGCTTGATCTTATTTACTGTTTAAACTTTTTGAAATGTCCTAAATTGGACATGTTTCCAGGTTAGTTTTTGGAAAGTTCAACACGCATAAATATACAAAATTATGATATTAATAGTAAGGTTTAATATTTATGTATCTGCCTGTCTTTACAGTGTACTTTTCATTTGTTTCAATCCTTGAAAGTCAAACAAACCGACACAGAGTTCCTGCATCTAACATTTTTATGAAGCCTGAATCCAAAATCTGATCAGTTGTATAACTTAATATTTAAAAACCATGTGAATAATTGACCATCTATGGGATTTCTGCACAATTTCACTACAATACAAGTAGTTTATACAGAGCAAAATTGCTCAGATGTGTATATTTTTCCGTTTTCAACGCAGCTCTGTGGTGACACGAACCTTCCACGCCCAGACGTTGACCATCATGTCGTGCTGGTTTCCCACGCTGACGATGTATTTGTTGCTGGGGGAAAAAGCCACGCAGGAGACGCCATATTTGTGCTTCTGAAGCTCAGCCACCTGACATCGCTCCGCCACGTCCCACAGTCTCACGGCTGGCAGGTGACCGCACTGACGAGAAGAGAGCCGAATGAAGGGAGGGAAACGTTTATGAAAGCAAGGATTCCTACATTCATATGCTTTAAACGGTTTTTATTTTCCATGTCTGCAGTGTGGAAATCTTTAAGTCACCTGTCCCCAACCTGTGTTCATTACTGCCTCCTACACAGTCAGCAAGCTATTTCTGCAGCCTTCTGATATAAAGGAAGCAGTCAATAAATGTGGGGACAGACGGTCTGGAGGTGAGTGAATCCGGACGACTTTCGGCTTCAGATGAAGGAGATAGAAACAAAAAAAAAAGGACAGACAGAGGCGATAGCTTGTCGTCTTTACCCTGTATGCAAATCAGCCCCCCGTTTGATGAATGAGTGAGGGACATCAGATAAGTCACTCAGGGTTATCTTCATCGTTTTTAAAGCTTTGAATTAAATCTCATAACAGAGGTGTGATTACAGAGCAGAATGATCCCAGCAGCTGGTTGAAATGCTTTGCAGCTGTTGTGGAGTAAAAACACAGACTCCTGACTCAAAGTGCTGCTTGATGGGAGGCAAACATTTTTTTGGGGGGGTAAAATAGATGCAAATAAAAGAGCCTATTCTTAATGTTTTGTGTGATTTTAACTGCTGTCGTGGCAACCGCCGCGTGCCTGTCCACCCGGGCAGAGAAGTCTTTAATCGGCTTTGATTGGCCGGAGAGGATTAGGGTGTTTGGTTGCGCAGCGTCCCGTGTTGTAGCGACAACAAAGCGGAGTGAAAAGGACTTCGCTGTCGAGACACGTTAGTCTGTGACGCAACGAAACAGAGGAGATTTAAAGACACGCTGGAAACCCACGGGGATTCCAAACCTGGGCCTAAAACAGGTTAAAGATCCCTAACAAGGTTATGATACACAGCACGTGTTAAATTCAAGGCTCGCAGGCCAAACGTGTCCTGCCTCAGCATTTTATATGGCCCACGAGAGCTTCACGGATAATGTCTTAAAATAAGAATAATTATGACCATGAACTGTATCTCCCATAAAGTATGTGGATTATTTTACCCTCAAAATGATGACAACCCACTACTAGGTGGAGGTGGACAGAGTTTAAAAGTAGCCGTCAGGCGGCAAAATTTGTGTCGTTTCCATTTAGCTGCATTTTCACCGACTACTTTAGCTAAGCCCCAGTTGTACTGGGAAGTGGGGTTCCCACTTACAAGTTGTACATTTAAACTGGAACGCCCTTCCAGTGAGAATTCCCTGTTGGAACGTGGGAGTGTTCAGAATTAAAGACAGCAGCTATTCACCACAACTCAACAGTGGGTAACTCTGTTGCTTTTATTTTAATAGAATTTCGGTATTATTTATTTCACATTTAGTCAGTCATACATGTGGTACTTTTCAGTATTTATAAGAGAACATGTTTCTGTGCTGGAAATACCACATAGAGCTCAGTTATTGTTTGTTAGCGGTGCTCGGACGCAGCTATGAGATAAAAGACGTGATGTTTGTTTTGTATTTACTCCATTGATATAGTTTTACTGTGGCATCAACATAAAGTGGTAGTTCAGGTCTTATGTAACAAGGTTCTACAGAAACATCTACCTGTTGTAGATTTCTGTGACGTCTATTTTGAAGTTTTGGTAATAAGTCCCCACTTTAAAAGATCTGAACTATCCCTTAACTACTTGCTCAAGTGAGGAAAGATCTAACATGCTTGATTTTGTGCTGAGAAATAATGAAGTAGTCATTTTTGGATAAAAAGAAGGAAAAAGTGACAGTAAAGCGACTGACCTCTCCTGTCACCAAGTATTTTCCGTCCGGGGAGAAAGACAAAGCTGTGATGGTTTTTCTGCCAACAAAAAGACAAAGCAGGTGTCACCGCGTCGTACTCTCACAGCTCATGGTGCGTATTTGTGTCTGACTCACCTGGAGGTGTTGAGAATGTGGCTCTGCTTGTTCTTTTTGGGGTTCAGGAGGACCACCACACACCTGCAGCCGGATCAGGAAACCAGACAAACAAACAACAGAACAACTCAGCTCAGGAAAAAACACAGTTAAAGTCATTAAATGTTGGCTCATTTCCTCCACCTTACCTTAGCACAAAAAGTACAGAAACTATTTGTTTTCCAAATCATTTCTTAGTTCTTGGTAATCATTTTTGTATTGTTGGAAAGCCTGCTCATTTCTCCGTAAATGGTGCCACATTTGTTAGAAACATGCATTTATGTGTTGCAACTATGTGTGGCCAAATCTTCTCTGCCAAACAGCTCATTTGGTATTAACTCATGTTTGGTGTTGTTTATTGGATAGGCAGAATAAAGTCTGAAGACTAAAAGAACAATTGGCAAACAAAAAGGAGCCTCAGTGGCATGTGGAAGAACCATACACAGCCACAACAGTCTCCTAATGCCGCAGGTTGCTCACTTTGGAAACCAGAAGTTCTCTAAGCTGCAAAGAGGCAGCTCTGTTCAGTGATAAGTCTAACTTTACAGCTTTTATTTTGTAGTTTAAATGTGTTGATGAACAAAATGTATTCATTTTTGACCAAAATGATTCAAACTTAGATTTGTAAACGCTTAAATTGTTTCCAGATTGTTGCAAAGTTCTGCCAACTAGCAGTTAGCATCTTCTCTTTCAAAGTTTAAGTTAAGTTAATTCAAGTTTTATTTTGAAAAGTAACCTGTCAAAAAATAATGCAAACATGAATGTCTTATTTATTTTGTTATTCTCTTTTAGCTAGAACAGAAGGAACTACACTGTCTACATGTGAAACACGGAGATCGATTAATCCTCTTGTTGCCAAACAGCTCGTTCTCAAACTCCGTGCCAGGAAAAAACATTCCTGAAGCGGATTTAAACTGGGACGGCAGGCGGGTTGGGCAACCGGAGCGCAGTTTAAGGAGGTTACTCAGACTGTCAGACACAACCGGACACAGACACACAGAGAACTCATGAGCAAAGAACAAGCAGAGTCTCATGACGTGAGCTGAGGCAGCTCCGACTGCTTTCTTCTCAGCGCCTGACCTACTTAGCTCCTGAACATCAACGTTGTTTCTTTTTTCACCAACAACATTCGTTGCAAGCTGAATCTGTGATACGGCTCAAAGATCTACGGCTCGTTAGATTTCAGAGGGAGTCATACAGAACCTTTTTGATGATGGGAGACACAGTGAGGAAGAGCCTTCCTTCTCCTTTCAGCTCCTCTGAGATGGTGGACAGATATCACACACACACACAGGTTTGTATTTCTATCCTTATTAGGACCGTTGATTGACTTCTACTCATTTCCAGTAAATTCTACAGCCTAACCCTGACCCCTGACCCTACACCTAGACTAAACTCAATTCACACCTTAGTCCTAAACCGAACCCCCAACCCAAAAATGGAGTTCCACCTTATTAGGACCAGTCTTTGATCCCCATAGGGACTACTGGTCTTGACAAGGTTGGTGTGTATACCAGAAACGGTCCTAAAAAGGTAACAAATACAAGAACACACACGTTCTCCACCCTGGACGTCTCCAGGAGGAAGA
>JAVKLF010000060.1:12259194-12270325 GCA_034783495.1 Millerichthys robustus | reverse complement strand
AACTGCTGCTCGGTTTCTCAATAACCTGAAGCAAAAGGAAAATCCAGATTGGTTGAAATCACTGAGCAAAAAATGGAAAAAAGTAATAACAGTTTATCAATGTTTTTGAAATGAGTTTTTTTTAAGACGATCCACTTTGTTTGTAGTCTGATCATATTAGTCATAAACTCTCGAGTCTGTCTAGAATTCAACTATTTCTCCAAATTAAGGTCATTCAAAGCGCTCATCTACAACTTCACTTAAGCACTGGTAAAAGTAGAACAGCCTGTTACTTCTGAAATTGAAAGGGTTTATTACTGTAGCCTGCAATAAGCTAAAAACACTGCAGATTCGTGTGTTTGTGAACTTCCAGACTTTTAAGACTTACTGTACATAGAAAGCTTTGCTACAATATGCTGCTTCTATATCTAAAATACATCAAAATATGATTGACAGGAAGATTTATATCTTTACGTAAACCCTTTCTAGGTGACACAAGTTGATTAAAACACTTCATTTATAACTTAATGCTTCTAAAGATCTTTGAGTTTTGGTGACGATTGATGCTAGAAAACCTTTTTCTTTCCACACACATAAGATCAAGAACGGCATTCCCCCAAAATATAGCAAAAAGAGAATTAAATGGAGTAAATGTTTGGTTCTGATTTGTCTTGTTAATCACAAACTCTTACCTTCGTGAAATGTAACTACTGCAACTATATCCAGAAGAAGAATCTGGGTGTGTGGATGAGGATGTGAACTGTGGCTCAGCTGGACTTTGGGGTTCGGGGTTGGTAACAGAGGGCGCCTGTGACCTCAGAGATGTGTAAAGTAGGGGTTTGCGTGAAAGGGGGCATGGTCTGTTGGGTGCCTCTGGGACTTTGGATGCAGCGTTTTGATGCCTGAGTACGCTGTTCAGGGTCTTTACATAGCTGGAACTCTTGGCCGGCAGCTGGTAGGTCACTGAGCTCTCCGGGTTTGCGGAGAAGGCAGCAGCTCGATCACGGATTCGCTGAGCTTCGCTTTCCAAGTACTCATCCAACATGTTGCTGCAGAAGGCAGACAGGTTCTTTGGTGGTACTTTAAAGGGGGCAAAATACAGAATTGAATTTCTCATTTTCTTTCAGAAGAATAATGAATACAACAAATATCTGCATTAATCTTTGATAAAAGGACCCTGAGAACCACAAGAAGACAAACAAATCTTACTGTCACAATTATAAGCAGATGTTTCTTGGATTCTTGAGAACTTGTTTCTCCATCCCTTTATTTTAGTCATGTCACTAGTCTTTCCAGTTCTGGAGATAAAGGGTAATCCCTCATCTGTGAAAGAAACACCTCCCGCATTAGCCTTCAGGTAACACTCACTAAACAAAGTACTCAACATAAAAGGCTTCCTTAATCTCTTAAAGTAGTGACAATCAGTCATTAAAGTCCAGCTTTAAACTGTTTCTAAACGGTTTAAAGCCGTTTCGTGACTCAAACTGATTTCAGGATCTTTGTTTTCTACAGTTTAGCTGCAGTGTTCATAACAGAAATCAAAGGCTAACCAGAACTCTTTGCACGAGGTGACCCAAAAAAGAAAAATTCAAAAACTTTAATCAAGAGTCAGAGTCAACAACAGTCCAACTCACCAGCAGGAGACGGAGCTGTACTGCTTTGTTCCGTTAGGACTGGAGAAGGTAGAGGTAGATGAACCCCCAAATAGTTCAAGTCAATGGGTACAGTGAGGTCTAATGAACTCAACTTCAAGCCAACTGAAAAGAAAAACAAAGAGTTAGACACGCAATATACATTTCTGTTTTTTTTCCATTTTAGGATCTTTGTGTAAATTCACCCTCTTGCAGAACAGGATGGATGGCCTGTCTGTGTTTGAGAACGCCAAGATCATTCAGCAGCAAAGACTCCAGTCGAGCCATCTTCCCCACCTCGGTCTCTGGATTTACTTCCACTGAGACACCACAGAAAAGTGTTTACACACCCATCTCCATCACTGTTCATTCAGCCAGAATAAACCAACATCAGACATACTGTTACATGATTAAACAACTTACTTATTTCCTCCGACTGTGTTGGCTCCATTGAGGAAATCGGAGATTCAGTAGATAAGACACTTGCCGGCGTGTCTCTGGCATGAACCTCCAAAGCTTCCTGTCATAAAGTAATTTAAAGTAAAAGACTTTACAGCAGTGGTTCTCAACCCTGGTTCTCTTTTTCAGTCAACCACATTCAACACAAGTCTGATAGGGTAGATAAGAGTCATCCACCACACAAACTCCGAGCAGTAGCACATCTCGTAACGTATACCAGTTTTCAAGGCTCAACCCAAACAGCTTTAAGTTCCCATCATGAGACTATTTTGTTCTATAATTTACCTTTGTAGTGAATGATGCAAACAGCATGCCCTCAATATCATCCAACTCTGGTTGCATAGCGACAGTCAATGATGGGCTGGGGACTATAGTGGGGGTGGTGGCAGCAGCAATATCTTTCCATATTCTTGGCCGGTAATTTATCCCCCAACGTCTCTTGACCTTCTTCCTTTTCTTTTTGAGATACGGACGTGTAGATACTGGGGTGGAGGTTGAGGAACCAGGGGTGATGGATGTTGCTTGAGACGCCACACTCAAGCCTTGTTGCACATTGGGAGTACTTGGGACACTGCTATTTTCCTTGGGTTTGTCACCAGGATGATTATTGACAAGCACAATCTCACCCAGTGCGTGTTTGCCTCTTATGCAAGGGACATACGAGACACCACTACTAGACAGGACAGACATTATAGGCTTCAGCACATGTCTGGTCTCTTGTGTATTTGATGGAGGAGGAGCATCTTCACTTGCTGTGCTGTAAACAATGAAAAAATAAATAAATTACACAAAGAAAATCAATGCTATAAGAGTCATCGATGTTATCTTTTCAGTTTCTCACATCACGAAATAAGAATTTTGTCCCATCCTTCTTTACAATATTGTTGGAGTTTGTGACCATTGACACTTGAACACCTTTTACATTCTCATATTAGCATTTCAACTGGATCTGTACAATGCCATTTTTAGTGAAACTAGCATCCAGCTCTCGAAATTGAGGTTTTTGGAAACGCTGGTCCCGACAAAAATTCACATAGTTGCTATTTTGAATATGATTTCATACTTGATAATAATTGGAGGTGTGCATGTGTGTCTTGTTGGAATCCAGAAATCACAGTGCTAACTAGTGACCTATCATAGAATGTATTGCAGGTTTGACAAGCACATTACAATCTAAATACTTTCCCTCCACAATCTACATCTAAAACAAAAGAATGTTTTGATTAAACGAACAGTTTAATATTTTGTGCTGTTGATTAACTGAGTTTGTATTAATCTAAATTTAAAACATGATAAAAAAAGATGAAACATTATTATCCTCTCATGCAAGTTCTTAAAATAAAAAATTAAAAAGATATACTTAATGACTAGTCATTGGTTTATGCATTTCCAAATGCTATATCCAATGATAATGCAATCAAGCTAGAAAATCCAATCAGGGCTATTGCATCTACTTTACATCGATGCTCTACATTCCAGGACTGTAAAACAATCTGTTGGGAAGACTGCTTCACAATCTGTTAGTGTTGGTACCGTAACTTTGCTCACCTACAAAAAATACAGTACTACAATTGACAAAAAATGCAATGTTATGGAATGAAACATTCAAATTTGACCTGCAAGTGCACTGACTCTGCACTGTTAGCTTTCTACAAAGCAGCAACAATTTTAGCGCAGTTTTCTGGCAACAAATAGGTTTTCCTCCAAAGATGTTTGTGCACCGTTCTCTGCAGGTGCTCTCCTTGTGGGAATTCATTTATTCAATCAACTCAACCATCTTTATTAACAGCTTTATCTGTGCAACTATATCCTGGGTTCAGGTCATTTAGGTCCTAAGACTAAAAATATTCTAATACATGCCTCTGCAGCAGCCCAAGTTAGTGACCTATGTATGTTCTTGTGAAAAAGTACACTGCCTGGTGTATCAGCATTAGTGCTGTAACAATTATTGACATAATTGGTTATGTCGATTATAAAAGTTAGTTGACACAGAATTTATTATTGACTATTTGCATTATTTAACCATGTACAGGGCCTAAAATTCACTGCGGGATTGTGCATTATATGACTGATCATCGTAAATCTAGTTTTTATAAAGTGAGAAATTCCCACATACAATAAATTACAGTGATTTGTAATAACATGCACATTTCCATTAGACTAAGAAGAACACTTCCGCTACATACTTTGCGTGCTCTCTTTGCCTCTTCTTAAAGAACAAGCTCAATCTTTTACTAGCAAACCAGTGGTTGTTGGATTAAATGCTTTAAACGGTAAGGTAATCCAGGTTTCCCCCCCCCAGTGACCACCTCTGACCATCATTTTTTATAATAAGTTAATATTATAAATCTAAAAGCTGCAAAAAATATACTGTATTACACTATTTATTGGTAGGTAGTGGCATTACTTCAAACTATTTTCTTCCTTTAACCTCAGTGTTGTTAAGTGAAGAAAGCAACAACAGAGCAGCTAAGATAGCAGCTAGGAGGAGGCAAATGAAAGTGGCATATTAATCATATAGGTCTTGTTGATTTGCACAACATAAAAGCTGTAACTGGGGCGGCACGGTGGATCAGTTGGTAGAGCTGTTGCCTCCCAGCAAGAAGGTTGCCGGATCGAATCCTGGCCAGGGGCATTTTTGGGTAGCGTTTGCATGCTCTCTCTGTGCTTGAGTGGGTTTCCTCCCACAGTCCAAAAACATGACTGTTAGGCTAATTGGTAACTCTAAATTGTCCCTAGGTGTGAGTGAGATTAGTTGTTGTTTGTCTCTATGTGTCCCTGTGATGGACTTGCGACCTGTCCAGGGTGTCCCCCGCCCCTCGCACTGTGACTGCTGGAAATGGGCACCAGTGACTCCTGTAACCCTGAAAGGAAGTAGTGGGTAACAGATAATGGATAGATGGAGGGATGAGACCCTGTAATTGTGCTCAGAAGTAAATGCATAAATGTATAAATCCCCCACTCTGAAACATGTAAGGTGGGGGATTTCCTCACCTATTTCAAAAGTGAATTTCAGACATTGACATAAAAGTTCATTAGTAACATGTAAGAACTATGAAAATGTCCAAATTGCAGTTAATTGCTAGGTTTTAATGAATACATCATTGCTGTCAATAATAAATGAAATTTCCACAATAGGCTAAGCTATTTTTTTTTTATTTGACGCCCTAACAGACATGTAACTGAAACTAGGGTTATAGCTGAATCAGCACCAGCACCTGTGCAATCCATGGGCAGACAATCCACAGAAATGCATCACTTTCAACATAGATCAGGCCTGAATGCTGCACTCACATGAGACAGACAGGCGAGATACAACGGTGGGTTAATTTGACTTCTGATTGATTTCAGAATAAACGGGTATGGTGGATCGATGGATGGATGCTCATTAGAATCACACAAACAAGAGAAAGCGATGCCTTAAAAGCATTTTAGCTGCAGTGGCAGCTTCAACTCTTATTTTGCTTCCTTTCCTGTCTTTGCCATCCATCAGTATTGACCACAATGCTGAGCATTTTTAGATTGACAGGCGAGGGTTGGCAATTTTGGAGCGCTAGCAAGCGACAGCTCTTCTAAGCTCCACCCCTCTTCCCCCTCCATTCAAAGCCATGCCCCCACCCAAAACTTGAACAAACACCTGACCAGAACATCAGAGGAGAGCCGAAATGACATATTTCATGAAAATATCAAAAAAACCCGAAGCAAAGCAAATAATTACCTGTCCAACAGAAAAACATCAACCTCCACCTCGCTTGTCAGGCCCTTTTGATGGTTAGTCTCCACCGCTCAAAGGTTTGAATAATTCCGGCATTGGTGAAACATGATATAAGTGGGCACAGGCAGGACAAGACACGAAGGAATCTGACCAGTCCCTGCCATTTGGACCGAATGTCCGAGGTCGAATTTTTTAGCTCTTTTTTCTGAATACGTAATTTATTGACTACTCTCAGGATGGAAGAACCATTTCACCCAGTGTAACAAGAAGTCTTTCTGAACAGGATTACCAACTACAGCTTTAAGCAAAGAATTTAAGCTTGTGTTCAACATTTGTTTTATTTTAGGGTTTAGTAAAAATCTAAAACTATTTTTACAAGAACTTTTTTCCTCTAACAAGACAGATGCGGGATTCTAAATCATAAAAGTGCTTTTGTCAATAAATTATTGTAGCTAAAATCAACTGAAGGTCAGTGGTGTTTTTAAATCCAGTGATATAGTAAATAATATATCACATAATAGTATAATTTATGTTTCAACTGCAAAGAATAAAAAGATCTAGTAAATTGTCTCTTTAGTCTCAGAAAAATGTACTAAACATGTCAGCCTACCTCAGATCTAACATCTCCTCCTGGTGTTCACCTGGTTCGGCAGGAGTCAAATCTTCAGGCTGCATCTCCACCTTCATCCCAGGCGTAGAAATTCTGTGAAGTCGAGAATTGTGTCCATCTTCCCTAAAGCCCTTTGCAAACGGGTTGTGATTAATTTTCAGCTGAGTGATGCGAAAATTCTGGTAAGTTGTTACCGCCATAAACTCAGTTTGAGGAAAGGTAAAAGTCATGCTCTCGGGTCCTACGACCACAGGCTTGTTGGCTGAGGGCACGTCCCCATCCGGAAGAGGAATAATGTGAAGCCTTGGAATGTAGCGATGCATGGAGTGCAGGATCATGTGACCCTCCTGGTCCTGGAAGTTATTGGTCAGCTTGAGTTTATAGAAGGACACCAAGCAACTCATCCACTCTGAGCCTCGACAGGATGAATAATGGTGACAGAAGGCTCGGATCAGACCCTGGTTTTGGTGCTCCGCCGGCCCACTCGCCTCCCATTTGGTTGTGCTCCAGCGGTACTTGAACTGGCCCGACGGAACTATGGACAGGACAAGACTGTACAGCTTCTCGGGGTCCAGACCAGACAAGCGATATCTGCAGTAGGGGAACATGCGGCGTCCCTGCTTTGTGAGAATCATCTCAGTTCCACATTCACTGAACTGCTTCCAGATGTTGTTATTCTCCAACGTGACTCTGACACCTTTTAAGGTCAGCACTGAAGGAAAGTCATCTTTCAGTTCCAGACCACCAAATGTGGTGGACGGCAATGTAGTCGACCAAGACGGGAAATCTGACATGTTGATAATACTCATCCCTGAGCATTTTAGGGAGTCTGATGCAGAGGCCATGTGTGAGGTGTCTTGGTTTTGGTCAAATGTGTCTTCAAACATGGATGTAGAAGTTTCAGCTGGCTTGGCTGGGCTTGCTTCAGCAGGCGAAGAGATAGCAGAGCTCCAATCATTACAAGCCATGGAGATAGCTTTACTCTCCAATATGGAGTCAGTAGTGAAGTCGGTTCCTGCTGTTGTCATAAAGGAAGGAGATGAAAAGGGGACGAAGGGGATGAAAGGGGATGAAAAGGAGGGAGCTGAGAAGGGGCTTCCATCTTCCTCCACTGCAGGTTTGTCCTCCATGGCTGCAGGTTCAGAGTTGGACATTGTGAATGGCTCTAATCTTGACACTGCATTTGGCCCCTGAGAGAAAATTAAATGAAAATTCTTATTTAGTTCTCCAAAAATTACACAGAAATGATCAAATCTCAACACCAGCAAAAATTACAAGACAAAAAAGAGAAAGGATATCCACCAGAGCTCATTATTTCAGAAAACCAAAAAAGTCAGGAAGAGGTGCTGGTTAATCTATACTTTGGCCTCTTCGTACCCTACAGAGGGTACCAATTTATGTTCATGTTATTACCATTGCATACCCGTGTATTTCTACGTACTTGTTTAGGGTTTGGTTCATAAGTTAAGAAAGAGGTCCGAAAATTAGAGGTTGGAGAACATGGATAGGGATACAGATAGAAAACATCACACCCTCCTAAAAATGTAAAAGAAAAGATTAATCAGCTGACAATTGTATTTGGTTTCTATATTGGCCTCTTTTTTTAAATTTTGGAAATTGGATATGCCTGTGCACACTTACTCAATTACCAAGTTTGAAAAACAAAGATGGTACAACCAGCCTAATATAAATCACTATTTACTTTTCCAAGAACAGCTATACATTTTTTGAACTTTACATGGTCTTTTAAGAGTTGTTGCATGTGTTTATTAAAAAAAAGAATGATCACTTATATTGTGGTAAATAAAATATACATATTGACAAAAATATAAAATTGTTATATATCGACCATCTGCCAGATTCATAAAAATCAGCATTGGTCATAAATCCACACACACACACACACACATATTTGTCGACTGCTAGTGAAACTAATATAATTTGGCCAATTATTTGGTCCTTTAACACATTGGTTCTTAACAGATCCAGGTTCAGGACCCACCATCACTCCTTAAAGACCACTATTGCAAAGGCTCAATAACGTGATGACATCTAGTTTGTGTAACCACTTGATCATGGGATTTAAAAAAACACTTTATTACTGAGGGAAGACTGATGACGACGCACACAAACTTTATATTTAGTTTAAATAAACAAGTTCACTAAAACACAATCTGTAAACTGAGTTAATTCATTTTAAAATGACATGAGGGAGACGTACACCACTTCAACCCAGCTGTTCTGCTCCATTCCGCTCACGTCGTTTCTGAAAACTCATGTCTGTGTGGGACAGGGCCAGCTGTATTTGTATTTTTCTATTGTATGTCGCTTCACTTAAGCTGACCCGCTGGAAAATGGTTTTCATTTTAGCAGTATTACCAGCCACATTTTACAACTAGCAGAAAGGGCAGGATGCAAGCTCCTCAAAGCCAAAACCCAAAGTGTCACTGCTAGTCTCTCCAGGACTGAGATTGGCGTGCTGTGTGTCGGTGTGTTCTGAATGTAACTGCACATCCAGCGGACGAGTTCCTCAAAACTAGCAGTGGGAAAATGGAATTATCGGTCATCTATCGCTGTTGTTTACATATGCTCAGCTTTGCGCGGGACGTGTGCTACATTGGGAGGGCTGTAAGGGATTATGGTGATTTATCCTGATTCTTCCTGGTAACTATGAACACTCTGAGACAAAGACATCCAAAACGACGCAATCGTCGATCCGCTGTTTCAACATGACTTGTTTAAATATAAACAAGACTAAAGACTAAATTGTCAGTGCTACCATTTTGCGGAACTGGTTTATTAAAACAGCCTAATGTCTAAACGGTAACTTTATTCAAAAATCAAACAATAAACTAACATAACAATCGGAATGTTGATTATTCTTTTCTTAACATGTTTTGGCCAGACAAAGGCCCATGACCCATGAGTTGAGAATCGCTGTTTTACAAAGACAAATGTGACCACTTTCTTTTATTTCAAATTCTAAAACAATTATTTTTAATATATTCTGACTTATGCAGAGTTTGTGTCACAATTGTCAGGGTGTGCTCAATATCTCAATCTTAAGCAAAAAATTAAAAAAACTTATGTCAAAATGTCTACGCTCTCCTGTGTCAGGTGATAATCCTCTACAACCATCTCACCACATGAAACCAACACTACATATTTAAATTAACTTTAAAATAATTGTATGGCCTCCTTGTAGGTTTAGCTTTGTACTCCGGCTGAGAATGGTGGACTTTGAAGTGGACCATTATTAAACCACTTTTCAGTTGACTGACCAATCGGCGGCGGAGGACACGATGGCTCCAACACGGGCCTTTCTGCTGTTAGTATAATAATCAGAAATATAGTAACTAAATCCTCTTTAAAGAATGGATTTGAAAGGAGCCAGAAAGGTAACCCGTTTTGTTGTTATCCTGGCCCCCAACAGTCTGGTGTTATCACACATTCGCACCGCAGCAGGATGAAGGTGTTATTGAACCCAGCGCGAGCATCAGAACGCTCGTTTCCAACATTTACCCCCAATGTTTGACCCGACTTACTGTTCTCAAGCAGAAGGAGTCACCCACGGAATATCCGCGGTCCAAACAGCAGCTCTTTCTTCCTCACACCGAGGAAGGCCGCCCGCTCCACTCACGCTGCAAGTTGGAAAAGAAAAAAAAAGTTGCACGTTTCACGGAAGCCTCACCTCTAAAGCTCGGCTAAAACGCCTCGCGACGGTTTGACGGTCACGTTCGCAACAGTTGCACACGTCGCGTCCGTCGGTGTGAGGTGGGGGAGATAAACAGATAAACAAACAAACAAATGAAGCTTCGGTCGGAATCCTCGAATACAAACTGGCAAATGGAGGCCGAGAGCCACGCCGTGTGTGTGTGCTGGCCTCACATCGACCGACCTGCTATGTGTGTGTGTGTGTGTGTGTGTGTGTGAGAGGGGGCGCGTGCACGCGGTGGAGAGCCTAAAGCGCATGCACAGTAACCCCCTTTGATTCGATGGCGCGTGATTCCCGACCCGCGAGCGCGAAGAAAACGTCCACTAAATATAATTTTTTTTAATTTGATTTATTTTTGCTCTCGAGCCGAGTGTCCACGCGCCGGATGAAGACAACTTATTTTAAGTTGTCGAAAAAAATGTTTCTGATTCCCGGGTTTGAATAAAAAGGCGTGACATTTTGCCTTTCTTCCTCCTTTTTACTCCAACCTTTCGTTCTCACACTCTGTGAACCACACACACACACACACACACACGCGCGCGCGCGTGCTCTCGGGTTATGACGTAGGCGGTAGAGCTAAGTAGTAGCCTACTGGTCAGTGTGTGCCACCATGGTGTCAGTGACTCTTTAAACAATGGCATGTACACGAAGTCATTTAAAAAAATAAATAAAACCACTTTTATTTGTTTAAAAATAAACTCCGTGAAAGCATTAACTAACTAACTTTTATTATTTCGTCTGAAAAGCTGATCTTTGTGCTTAAAAACAAAATGGCAGCGCAGTCCCGCAGACGGACCAAACCTTGATACATGCTTCTTTGTGTGGCCATGCAGGGCAGTTTATAAACAGTGTTGAGTTGTTTGTGGTTCAGGCACGAATAAGTCTCCTAAGTAATAAAGGAAAACATGAACTTTTATTCGGGGATCAGCTCTCGCAAAAACAATGAAGAGGCAGTGCTCTGTGAATTATTATATGAATCTAATTTATATTGTCTTCAGTAATTACCTTTCTGGGTAGAGTTT
>JAVKLF010000060.1:12224685-12255188 GCA_034783495.1 Millerichthys robustus | reverse complement strand
CTTGCATATTTACACTGCCATGTACTGTGGTAATGTTGATTAATGTGCACTGTCCTAATAAACTTAAATAAATAAAATAAAACAAATGTAAATCACCCAAACCAAGTTCTTCTGTGTTCAGATAGCTCAGTAATTTTAGCTCAATAAAACAGACTTAAAGCCACTTTTTGTGTTTGTTAAAGTGGATTAGCTGCAGCTGCCATGTTGTACATACAGTGATTACTACCTGAGAGTTTCATACAATTCTGACCACTGGATCATGGGGTATTTTGCTAACAGAGAAATAGACAATCACACTCAAAAACAGTTACATGATCACCCATCTTTACGGCAGTGGGCAACAAAACTATTACTCACAGCCGTGATTAGACATTGTCCTTATTTCCTTATTCCTAATTCCTTGATATTAGGTAGTTTTTGTCAGTTGCATGTTTATTATTTTGTTTTTATAAAAGGAAAGTGTCTGATAACAGCAAATATGGAAGTCTGTAAACTTTGCTTTAAAAGGACAAAAACTGAGTTTTTAAGATCTGGAAACCACTGCACACAAACTTGGCCCTAAACTGTTGTACCTCAGCTACAATACTGCATAAGATTTAATTAAAATGCTAATGTAGCAGCCAAATGCATAGCCGGCCAATTAGCTACTTACTGTACAAGAAGTAATTGATTGGAAGAAGATTTGACTTTAATTAACAGTTAATGAAAATTAAGGATGTGTTTGACACTTGTGGTGAACTCTTAGCTATTAAAAAGGGTTATCACTATGGTTAATTAGGAGGATAAAACTGAGTTTCAGTGGAGGCAGACATGCTGAAGTGGGTAATTGATTTGGAATTTTACTAGAACAAATAAGTGGAAAAACTTTTTTTTTTTAACTGGCTCATTTAAATCTGGTATAATCAACAATATGCTATTTGTAGTATTGAATTAGTGAGGATGGAATTGACTGTGTCTATTTGAGTGTGTGTCCGTTAGCAAAATATCTTGTGAACCACCAGATGTGTTTCAATAAAACACATTAATCGTTAGATGTGCATCTATGACTGATTGATTTTTAGGGTCAATCCAAGTTAAGATGGCTGCCACAGCATAGTGACATAACCACAAAATATAACTGCAACTCAGTTATTTCTACATTTATGTGAAATTATCAAAAGTCTCCCCAAACTCTTTAAGAGCAAACAGACCAGACGAGAACTTTGTTTCAAACATTGACAAGCAAGGCAGAGGGCAATATGCATTCCTTTAATGAGTGCTACTTAGTAATTTTCAGGAAACACTCAATGAAATGGCCTCAGAATAGTCAACTGGATTACATAATTTAAGCGATTTACATTTTCACACTACTTTCCGGTGATTAAGAAAAAAGGAAATGCTGAAATTCAATAGGGTGGCAATCCAGGTGGCTCAGTTGGTAGAGCCGTTGCCTCCCAGCAAGAAGGTCGCCAGATTGAATAAATGCTTGAATGATGAGAAAAAAAAAACATAATAAATACATAGTAGTTACATAGTAAATTATTATATGAATCTACAGTTAAATTTAATTTATATTGTCTTCATTAATTACCTTTCTGGGTAGAGTTTGCATGTTCTCTCCATGCTTGTGTGGGTTTTCTCCAGCTACTCTGGTTTCCTCTCACAGACCTGGATGACATGACTGGCTGATTGGTAACTCTAAATTGTCCCTAGGTGTGAGTGAGAGAGTGAATGGTTGTTTGTCTTGTTTGTCTCTGTGTGGCCCTGTGATGGACTGGAGACCTGTCCAGGGTGTCTTTTGCCCCTCACACTGAGACTGCTGAATATTGGCACCAGTGACCCCATGACCCTGGAAGGAAGAAGCGGGTTAAGATGATGGATGGATGAAACTCCACTATTTTATTATGAATCAGATGGGGGTGGAAATTTATTTTTGCACCCTCCAATTTACACCAACCAAGAACTCTTAATTCAAATTTTAACTATAATAACGACAATAAAAATACAAAAATATAATAGAGTCTTAATACTACATGTATGCTTTTAAACTATGATGACAACAATGATAATATGAATAATAAACAGTATTAATATAAAGCTTATATTATAGCCTATATCTCATTAAACAGGGCTTGGTTATCACATCATTTTGTTGTTTATTGTTGAATCAAATGACATTTCTTATATTGTCTTTCCAGAGCTCAGTTCTCTTCCTTTTCTTGGGTACAACTAATGGAAAGAAGAACTGCGGATAGCGTGCGTTGCCTTTGACTTTCAAATTTCATCCACTCAGTCATTGGATGAAGTGGGGCGAGTCATCGAGAGAGATGACCTACCTAAACTTAGACTAAACTCTATTCACATCTACCGTCCTAAACCGAACCCCCAAACCAAAAATGGAGTTCCAACTGTATAAGGACCGGTCTTTGGACCCCATAAGGACGACTGGTCTTGACAAGGTGTATACCAGAATTCGTCCTAAAAAAGGTAACAAATACAAGAACAAACACACACAATTGTATTAATAACTTTGTGAGGACTTGCAGTGAGTTCCATTGATTTCTACAACCTAACAACCCTAACAAATGGTGTTTTCCCTTGTGTGGACTAGGCAAAATGTCCTCACAAGGATAAAATGTCCTCACAAGTATAGTATAATTTCAAAAAATTACCACACGAGGATAGCAAAACATGCCCGTCCACACACACATTACCCTACTTCAAATTCACACCTTTTTCCTAAACTTCACACCCCATCCAAAAATAGCATTAAACACACGGGGACCAGGCTTAACAAATAAAAACTTTAAGTTGCAGTTATTGCAAAAAGTCCTACTGTGTACTGTGCATTGACACGACAACATTTCACCTCATCCAGTGTTTTCTCTGTCTGAGTTTGCAAATCAAACAAGCAATTGAATCCAACAATTTATCCAATTTAATAGGGATGTGGGTTTGTTTATCTTAAATAACCTCTGACCACTACCCACAATGCCGTGCGTGCAGAAAACTAGGAAGTGGTCTATTCCAGACTGTGTACAAGTTATAATTAATTAATTTAACCTGGACTTTCAGCAACTGTTCTGTTCCCATCAGGTCTGACAGGAGAAGAGTCAACTTCGCTGAGCCGGCCTGACACTGAGTACAGGTGCTTCCAGTTGTTGCCACATCGGATCGCATCCTTCCAGGAAAGTAGATCGGGACTGGATCCAATCAGAACACACCCACCCCCTCCACCCGTCTGCGTTGACTCCCCTTTAAAAGCCACACCATGCTGCAGCGCAAAAGTAGGATGTGGATGTAAAAAAAGTCACTTGTTTTTTTTAAATGAGGATTTCTTGGCTTCGCTCGACACAAGGTGAAGAAGAAGAAGCGGGTCGGCGCCCACCCACCCACCCACACTGTCTGTCAGTCAGTCAGTCAGTCAGTCAGTCGTGCTGAGCAGCTAGTTGTTCAAACTGAAAGCTGCGCGTGCGGCGTTCAGGCTTTCGCTAAATGTGGCGGAAATGTAAGCGACGCTCGAGCCAACTGGACAGTAAAAACTCGCTGGCTGGCTTCGGAAGAGTGGACTAGATCCAGAGAGAGGAAGGAGAATGAGGGAGGGATATAAAGCAGCTCGACTCGGAATAAAGTTACGTCTTTTTTTTTTGTACGTAGAAGAGCTTCCTCCGGCGACATTCGGGGCTTATTTCCTTTGCTGTAGCCTCAGAGAGGGCTCTGAGGTTCGGATAAAATAAGGTGTAGCTTCCTCCTGAAAACAAGACGAGGTGGTGTCCGCCACACGAACCCACGTCACGGTAAGTAGCTGCTCCACATTTTTTTCTCCCCCCTTCTGTTTCTGCTATTTGTTCATTTTAATTGTATTCAGGCAGAGTAAGGGTTGCTAGCTTTCCTCCCTTGGTGGATGTTGTTATTATTGTTGTGAAGTCATGTCTGGAGGTCGTTGCCGATAATAGCGTGGATGATGGAGGTGGAGAAGAAGCTCAGGGTGTGCAGCACAATGTGTGTTATCGTGGCCCCACAGCAGCTGATGTGTAACACCACTAATGTTTTTATCATTCGGAAGGATGCGCCGTGTGTTTACTTGGTGTGTGTGATGGAGGGGTTCAAACTTCACGGTGCACACGTTTTCAGAGCGTGACTTGAATCATATCGAGCCTCCTTAAGTTGACTGAAAATGAAACCAGGCTCTGATTGTTTTTTTATTTATTTATTTTAATATATTTTTTTTGGTTTGCAGTTCCGCTCAGATCAGGTGAAGGAGAAGGCTTCACAAAAGCCAGAGAAATTATTAACCCACCTGGCAGTTCGTTAGGGAGTTTATAAGGAAGAGACGATCCTCCCAGAGGTTCAAATCATTTCCATCCATCCATCCATCCATCCATCCATCCATCCATCCATCCATCCATCCATCCATCCATCCATCCATCCATCCATCCGCAGTTTGAGTCAATGGCATGTACTTTTATAGGGCTGTTCTGAGTCTTCTCCCTTCTTATCTTTTTGTCTTACATGAATTGCAAATTGGCTGGAAGATATTTACTTCACTCCCAGAACTACTTATTGCCTAGAACTATAACAACAAAAATTAGTATTTTCAATTTGTTGCTCCCTCCACCGCAAACCAACTTCAGTCGAGTCTAAAAATGAAGGAGTTGGTTTAATTTAAGGCTTTTTCAATCTGTATTTTAAAAAGTTTTTTTAATCTGATAAAGAGAGATTTTTTGGGGGTCATGTACAATTGGACTCTATTTAAAGGAACCCACATTGCACACAGGTGTGGGCCAGATCTTGGTTTCAAGCTGGCACTGCTGGATGACTGCTGGCTTGGCAAGAGGTTTGTCAGTCTGGTATTGATGGCACGGTTTTTAAGATGGCATGCTACAACTGGCCTAGCTGTGGTTCATGTGGCGCCCTCCCCATGCATGGCATTACCTCTGGCAAACCCCATTTGGGCCACCAAAGGGCCATCGTTCTTTGCTGTGTCTGGGCCGAGTACTAGTGCATTACAAGGGCCAGAACTGGGCCACACAGATTTTACTATTTGGGAAGAGAGTTTATGGTTTATTTCATGTAAATGGTAATTGTTAATTGTTAAAGTTTTTTTTTTTGTTAAACTTTATGTTGTGTTGCCAGTTTTGGTCAGGACATTCTTGTAAATGAGATTTGTGCTCTCAAAGATCTTCTCCTGGTAAAATAAATGAAATTAAATTACTATAATCCTATATCCACAGAATCATAAATAAGCACTAAATTAGTATAATAATTTTCTGGCAGATCTAGTTTTCAGGGCCGCCCACCACGAGGTAGTCCTGCAGTGGACCGGTCTGCCAGGCCAACTCTGACACACCAGTTTATTGTTCGTTGAACATTAATCTTCAGGAGTTCCTTTTAACAGACCGGTTTTTCACTCTGCAGCGCCTCTTTAACACTTGTTCTCTTTGATCCACCGGACCGCTCCCCACTTTACTAAACCATCACAAGTGTCATAAAATTTTATATAGAAGACTTTTAATGTCTCACACCTAGACCTGTCATTTAATGAGTAATAACTGAGTCATAAAGGCAATTCAGAGCAAATTAGGAGGGGATTCTTGCCAATGGAAAAATCTAAGACTCTAACTGTGGATGAAACACTGATGATTACAGCCATTTTGGACTAATGACTACATCATAGTCATTTGTAACAATCTCTGTTTATATTTTATCAGCTTTGCAACTTTCATTTGAACAAATCTTCCACAGTATTTCTGTATTCAGTTTATTTACCATGTTCAGCAGTTTTCACGAGGATGTGTGACTTCAGAAATTTTTCTGCCAAACCCTTGAGTTTCTTCTCATTTTCTTTATTTTTTTGCATACAAGTAGGAGAAACGTAATCTTCTTAAATAGTCATCATTCGTCCAGGTTTTTGAAGGCTTATCAGTTTTAGAATTTGGTTGCTTTTTCAGTCCCTGCTTGTATCTAAACATTTTCATGGCAGTGTTATTTTGATGGTTGTACTGGATTATTACACTGTTGTGGCAGCTGTTGCCTCACCTTCCATCCTTTCTGTGAGGAGTTTGCATGTTCACCCTGAGCATGCATGGGTTTTCTTCAAGTACTCTGGTTTCCTCCCACAGACCCAAAACATGTACGTTGGCTTAACAGGTAACTCTTAACTGTCCCCAGTTGTGCACAAGCATGCGTGTGATTACATGTCTCATTTGTTTTTATGTCCCTGTGATGGACTTGCAACCTGTCCAGGGTGTACCCCGCCTCTTGCGCAGTGACCGCTGTGGAAAGGAACCAGCTCTCTATGACTCGGAAAGAAAAAGCTAAGCTAAGTTAAGAAGATGGATAAAAGGGATAAAACACAAAAAATGTACCACTGTTACTACTGAAAACAAATTGTTTAATTTTTTTCAAATTATTTATTCATTATTTCACAAACAGACAGTTGCAAATACATGTAATTTCTTCTTTTATTTCAGTTGCTGTTAGAGTTAAAATCAAGCATTCCTTGAAGATAAGCATATGGCTCACTGCCTTTCATAACAAAGCTATAATCTGAATTGGTCTTGTGTATCATTTAAAGACGCTTCTTAAATAGTCACTAATTTAGCTTTTTTATGTTTTAAAAGTCTGTCTCTTACCCATGCTGAGAAGGGACCAAGCTACTGTCATTTTAGTCAAACCTTGTATGAACTCCTGTGATATTGTGAGATCTCACATGAAGTGTTGAGGCTGATTTATACTTCCAATCGCACGTCTTGTTTACAGTCTTGCAACTAAATTGTGTAACTCCCGTTTTTTTTATACCGCTGACGCTCAGTCTTGCACATTGCCCGCAAGTCAGAACTCCTACAGACCAATGTGGTTTGCACTGTCTGATTGGTCCGAACTTTGTGGATGTGTTTATTTATGCAGAGCAGTGCATCTTCCTGCTTGTCATTTTGCTGAAAATACTCTGCTTCTAGAAGCCGGTTGTTAAATTGGCAAGTTGGAATGTGCAACCGTAGTTCACGTCTTCTTTCCATCACTGTGGTTAACGAGGGGAGAAAAAAAAGTTGCCTCTTCCTTCAACAATACAAGACTTTCTGATACATCTCGTGGGAAAAACCAACAACTATCCATTCAGCTATCACTGCTGTTGTTTATATGCCAGGCTATGTGCTACATTAGGGGTGCTGTGGGACAGATTGTGATGATTCATCCTCTGCGTCTTCTGCGTGAGTTTAAACACTCAGCAAGGAAAAGACGTCCAAAGTGATGTAATTCACTGATCTGCTGTCTCACGTCTTGTGGAAGTATAATGTTCAGTGTATACTGTGGGGCTGACTATCTGTTGCTATCATTTTATGCTCAATATGCATGAAACTCAATGAGTTAGACATTTTTGTGTTGGCTAATGTCATTTAGCAGTGATGTTTGACTTTAATTGAGTACACTATAAATGTTAATGAGTTGTAGATTTGCAAGCAGTGATGAATTCCTTTCAATATTTACACCTAGAGTTATCGCCAATATTTTAGGTAAAACTATTGCACAATGAGTATCACTTAACTATATTTGAGGAATGACTCGTAACTACTGTCACACATAATTTAAGCTCAACAACTCTAAAAACATTGTCACTCTGCCTTTACCTTCAGTGACAGACGATAACAATCTTAGGCCTCAATATCATCTTTCAGTATCCCGAAAAATCACGTGTATCTTCACCCATAATTACAAGAGAGAATTGAAGATATTTATAACCATTCCACAAAGCTTCACTTTAAAACTTCTGAACTAGCTTTTCAAGTTTTTTATATCTGCTAATCCATGTTTTTCTTGTTTCTTTTGTCTTTACGTGAATGTTGACAGCTGGCCTTTTAGTCACATTTCTATTATATGTGCTCCCATCCATTTTTACTGGTCATTTTGTAAATAACCAGAGGTAGTCCGATAGTTGCACTAGTTTTCTCTTCCCTGTCGAGTCCGGAGTGCTTCTGACACTTTTACGTTTGCTGTTAAATTATAATCACCGAGCGACCTAAACTGAGGTAAAGTGTATTTAGTCTACGTGGCAGCAAATTTGTGTTTGAGTGTGTGGAATAAGCTTATACTCACCTGGGTGTGTCCCTTTTTGTGCCTCATATCTGTGAACATCTTATGCTTTTATGGGAAAAGTAAGTAAAGGAACTTACCACTTTTCTTATTTCTCTGTGAATGGATGCTTATTTTTTGAATCTATAATTAAATTTGTGTATTTCTACCCCAACAGTTGAGGATTAAGAGCTACGTGTTTAAAAATGTTTTTTTTCTTTTATTTGTGTTCATAAAAACATCATACTGACTGATCTTGCCGGCGAGGGACTTCTGGTAATTTTGTTTCAATCGAACCTTTCACATCTTTTAACTGCGCATATTTTTGAATAGATTTTCAACGAAATGTTTCCACCCAAGCATATGTCTACAAAGGCTGAACAGCTGTTGGTAGAGCAGCTTACTTTGTCTCTATTAGCTGCTCTGACTGCTAGAAAATATGTTAATCAGAGTCTGTGACAGAGCAAACTAAGACTCATAGCTTTGAAGTGATACTCCTTTAGAAAATCTGATCTTTCTACATGAAACATCAAACACCACCGGTGGTGATAGGTGGCTCTAATAAAGATGTACTCTCTCAGCAGAATTGATTTCCATGTAAGCATAGAACCTAAAATTATGTTGTCATCTTGATTAAAATGATTCAAAAGATTCTTTTTTTTTTCCTCTGTTTTTTTAAATTGTATTTTCAGCATGTAGTGCTTTTGCTATACAGTCTTTCACCTGTTTTGTTGTGTTTTTAAATAGAAATTGAACAAGTTTCTCGGCATCATAAATAAATGTGCAACTGTACAGCTCTTAAAGACATTAGCGTCATTTTAAAAAATTGCTCATCATAGTTAAATGGAGGGGGGCATTGGTTGTTGTTGTTGATGCGGACATAAATGGTTGATTGTGATGATGTAAAACAGCGATTGGATGCATCCAAGGTTGAACTTAATTCCTAGCTTTTTACTCAGGACTCTATAAACATCTCTTTTTTTGGCATAAATTCTATTTCCTGTCTATTATTTTTTGTTTCATTTGGTCAGTAAAAAGGTCATAAAATTTATAGTTAATTTCTAAGCCATTCCGTTTTAGTTTTGCTGATTAGATTAGATTGGAGGCTTTTCCTGGAAAGCCTTTAAATACCCATTTTTTTCTAATTGTCCTACAGTGAACAGTAAACATTTACCTTTCCAGCTGAAGACTGAGACATTTTTTTTTTGTAATTTCTCATTGCACAGTCCGACCATGGTGGTGAATTTGCTGGAATGTCCACTCTTAAGAAGATAAGCAGCTGTCTTAAATGTTTTCTACTTTTAAACAATTTCTCTGCTTGTAGAATGACAGACTTTAAATGGCTCTAAAAACATCTTCTCCAATGATGGGCAGCTTTAGTTGCTTCCCTGAGGTCATTGCTGATATCTTTCCTCCTTGACACTGTGTTATAACGCACCTGTTTGCTCCAGACCAAAGCAGCAATCTGCTTAAACTCTGGTTTGAAGTGGAGTCAGGAGAAACTGGAAGTTTAAAAAGTTGTCTTTCTGCTGTTAGATGATGCATTACAGAATGGTACCGAGTGTAGTCGTTTTAAGGGTAAGCTTTTCACAGTAGTTTGGCAGACGACGTCTGAAGACAGATTAATTGTAATGAAGTGGTAATGAAGCATGTAGTTATGAAGCTGGCCAAACTCGATCTCTAATTGCCAACCGTGTAAGTTGTTAAAAAGACAAACTGGTTTTTTTTTGTGTGTAAGGATGATTACCTGTTGTCTCCTTTGCTTAATTGACCTAACAGGGTCGTTTGCTATTCAGCAAACATTTAGCTTGATGCATGCAATTATTCACAGCTGCCGTGTGCACTTTTTGCTCAGCAGCCTCCATTTTTAAAACTGGTGTTTCTGGTAATGCTATGGCCCTTAATGAAGTGAAAGAAAGAGAAGCAACATTCCAAATATGTTTCCTCAATTCAACACATTTTCTTGGATGAACTAATTAGTACCAATTGTTTGGTTCTTAGTTTCTTCTTCTTTTTTTGTTTGTTTTCCATTCTGGCTTGTTCCTGTTCAGGTTGTTTAGAAAAACTGGTGTCTGGTGCAGTTAAATTCAATAAACTGAACGGTCCACTCACGTCAGAACCAACGTAGACACCCATGGGGAAATCAAAACAATGCATGCAGACTTATTGTCAAATCACAAAATTACTTTTATGTGTGTGTTTTTGCACCATGGGAGGTAATCATAGGGCCTACATGTGATTGTTGTGTCTCTGTGTTAGCAAAATATCTCCTGAACTTTTAACAAATGAAACTTGGAGAAAAGAATATTACCGTTTGGAGTAACCCAATTCAAAGTGACTAATCTAGGACCCTATAAAATACGTTTGTTTTTCCCCCAAATTTTGCTTGTTCCTGAATTCTACATTTTCATTCTAACCCTGTTTTATTAACCTAAAAAGTGTGTGATTTATAAAGTGACTGAAAAACAATTTGCAACACATTACGGCAAAGACTGGTTCACCCCAAAGATTTGCTCCCCGGCACAAAGTAATGTTGTGTATGCTTGTTAAGTGCCAGGAGGACTGTGGCCAGTTACACAACAGGGCAACAAAGCAGCCAAACTGGCCAAAAGGAGCCCAGCCAGAAGATTGAAAAGTTAAAGGTTTTCTGTTCATATAGGACAATTAGAAAAAAGGGTGTTTATAGGGTTTTCATGGAAAACTCTCCAATCTAATCAGCAACACTAAAATGGAATGGCTTAAAAATTGCGAGCCACATCATCAGGCCAGGACTCTGCAGGTTGCACTTATCTACAGGCCAGCGGTCACTCTTTCAGGGATGAAGATGTTCTCATCCTTGATGGGGAGGAACATTGGTTTGAGAGAGGAGTAAAGTAAGCTATGTTTGTGAAGAGAAACCGCTCGTTGTTAAACAGGGGTGGAGACTTCTGGGTCCTGTTGTCCCCCTCTTACAATGCTATTGTTGCAAGTACAACTCAGCCCTCTGTGAACAATAGGCAGTAATCAGGACACGAACAATCAGTCGTTCGGTTGATGGTGCTCCTTTGCATGTGAGCAACCAGTTTTGATTGTCACTGTTAAACTTGATCCACTTTGCTAAGGTGCTGCTTATAATGCTGAGCTTATCTGTAAATCCTCAGACTGAAGTTTCTTGGGGAACAGACAAAACATTTGAGCAAAGAAGAACCTGTTTAGAGATCTTTTTACAGATATTAAGCGATACAATGTGGTAGTACCTGAGCATCATTCACAACCTATACTCTGAGTGTGACATCTCGTGATTTCCCATACTATTTTCGATTTGTCTTGTCATTTTCCAACTGAAGCTGACGTCATTTTAAAACTTTGGGATGAATAGTGGTAATAAAAGGCATAATGCATTCCTTCAACGTGAGGCCTTTAATATAACCTAAGATTAATTCTGATTCAATCAGCGTTTCTAAAGAAATCTATGGAGATATTGATTATTCGAGACAAAACAATGACCGAATCGTTAAGGCTGCTTTCCCCCAACACTGAAGGCTCGGCCTGTACTTTTGAATTGAGTTAGAATTGATTTAGTAACCATGTATCTAACTCCTGCTGTGTGTGTTCTGTTCCTTGAGCTTTTCTGACTTTTATCCCATCTTTTTTCAGCTTTTTGTCACTGAAAAGGTCTTTTGTTTGGAATAAGTAGAGTGGTTGCTTTATTGAAGGTAGGCTCTGATTCTTCTTAGATTACATAAAGAGGGGAAAAGCCTTGTAACAGCCTCTACATACAGGCCAGATGCCAAAAAATAAATAAATGAAGATGGGATCAAAATCAGAAGAATCACTTTGGTCAAATACATCTTTGACAAGTTTGCAAGAAATACATTTGTTTTTGTTAAACTGTTCAAAACAAGATTTGAAGTGAAAGTTCAGCTGAGAAAGCTGACAAATTAAGAGTTTTAAATTGGGTATAACAAGAACTCATCAAATGATGAAATTAGTCCAAAACTCAGGTATGAAAGTTGCCAGGCGAAATGCATTTCCTCAAGGAATATTAGGTCTTTACTACTATTACAAAGTTGATGTTGGGATTTTTGGGCAGTGGCATTGGCACCCCACAAAATTTATTCAGAATTGTCCTAGTTGTAATGAAAATGGCTTTTACCGTGAACTGATTTTACAGCCTAAAAACAATATTCATAACAAAGTTTTTGGAATGTTTATTTTCTTGTTAGTCGATCCAAATTGGATAAACGCATATAAAACTTGACTGTTGGATGGATTGTTATGAAATTTTCTTTTTTTGCATTGTTTATTAGTGAAACTACAGAAGAAGACGCAGGCAGTAGTGGCGGAATGGAACGATCCTGGTGAAGAGGCAAAAAAACAAAAACAAAAAAAACCCCAAAACTTTTAAAAGTTGGCAACATATCACTGAAAATAAATCAAAGACTTGGTTAAGCAGCGATGTCATTTCATGGCAGCACAACGGCAATAAATGCATGAACACCCGAAATGCAAGCATGCTGCAGCTGTGATTATCATGCCTGCTCCAGATGTGTAAATTGCAGCAAGTTGGCTATAAGGCCCTATTGTTGACATGAAAAAAATAACAAGCTTCTTTGGTGAACAAAAAAGACAAATTCATTGTATATTTGTTTTAAAAACAAAAAAACAAAAACCCTATTAATTGTATACTTGCATAGACCAAAACTCAGTATTACTTCCAAACAGGGGAGCGGATAACTATTTGTGGCGGTGCGGGGCAGGGTTGTTGGTGGTATTTGCAGGGTAGCAGATGCAGTGGGTGGAGGAGGAGGGAGCGAACTTGGCGTTTCCTTACAGGCCAGCTCTGAGACATAAAATAAATTTTGAAAATGAGGTGGGTTTTTTTTCTCAAATCCAGAATATTTCCCTATAAGCTTGTATACTTGCAAAATGGTGGGAAATCTGTGTAATTTAATGGTTGTTTAAGTGTGTAAGAAGCAGCTCTATTTTTTGACTAAAATAACTAGAAATTAATGGAGTGCTTATGTGCATTAAAATCTGTTTAGTTGGCCCCAAAAAGTAGCTGTAGCCCAGGGAACCCACAGGCTCTTTACTCCTGCATTGTTTGGGTTAGAAGTTCGGTAAGTATCGGACCGATACAGGCGATACTGGCTCTTGTGTTTAAATGATTGATACCCAATTTGGCAGAATCGCCAAGCCACTTTTTCAGATTAAGCCCAACTAGGAAGAACGCATGCACGCACGCACAGGCAGAGAACATCTCGCAGGCAGCGCCACCGACCGTCCTCTCCGCTCCACTCCCTCCCCAGTTCTCCCAGTTCACCGAGCTCCGCCACCGCACCAGTCCAGCTCCCCCCCTCCTCCTTTCGGTCGGCACTGCCTCCCCCCATCCCCTGGCTGGCAAGGAGGAAGGAAGCCGAGCGAGCCCTAAGTTGCCACCTCGGTTTATCTTGTCGCTATTTGGCCGCGGATGTTTGAAGTTGTTCCGAGAGAGAGCGCGAGGGAGAGGAGAGGGGGAGGTAAAGAGACAGAGAGAGAGAGGGAGGGAGGTAGAGGAGCTCTGAACCCATTTTTCGCTTCGTGCAGCAGAAGCGACGCACGGAGCTGGCGCTACGACCACAACAGTGTGAGTACCAGAAAACCTCCGACACAAAACCGAACCGGGAGAGGAGGGGGGTGACTGCCCTTTATCATTTAGTTTTGGTGTGTGTGTGTGTGTGTGTGTGTTAGGGTTGCACCCTCCTCCCCCTCTCCAACCCGTTTATTTAGAGCCTGGCTGTGGCTACTTCAGATGGGCAGCTAAGCTCCGCTGCTGAATGTGTTGCTGCTTTTTATTGACATCCCGGCCCGGTGGTTGTCGGACACCGGGACTCCAGGAGCTCAAGGCTGCGGGGCGAAGTCCCGGAGAGAATCCGAACCAGTGACCTAATGTTTGCAGATCTTGGTCTCCTCTCTCTGTCTCTGTAACCTCGATGATGTGCCAGAGGCTCGTCTTTAACCCGCCTATTACCGAACCTGCCTGCATGACCGGCTCGGAAAATGTGAAGTCAGATCCACCGAGCTACCTTACCTGGCCGCCTGTTTATTATTTGATGCGTGTTTTGCGTGCGTACGTGTGTGTGTGTGTGTGGCTCCGCCTGAAAGTTGAGAGCAGGCTTGGGCCGGTATGAGATTCTGACGGTATAACCTTGAGCAAAAAAAAACCTAAACAAAACAGGATTTTACAGTATTAAACCAAAAAAATACCATTATTGCATTTTTAATAGTTTTTAATTTAAAGACAAATATTCAATTATTACAAATTTTGCTTCCGAAAATAATGAATTTATTAGGTATACTAGTAAAATAATACTAAACGTAGTATTTATTCATGGTTATTTAAACGATACAGAGAGCTAGTCAGCTTAAAAAAAAACATTTTATAATTGGCAATTTATCTAAATAAGAATCATTATGAGTAGGCTAAAAATGATAACTTTTAATTTATCAGTGTCAGCTGAAACAACAGACTCAACCAGTTGTTTTATTTATACCTAATCTATCCGTTCCCTTTACCCGCTTCTTACTTCCTGGGTCGCGGGGAGCAGGTACTTGGTACCTGTGAGGCGGGGGACAGGGCAGGGACAGAGACACCTAAACACCCCAACAACCATACTTTTCCTTAGGGACAATTTTGAGTTACCAATTAGCCTAACATGTATGTTTTTTTGTTCTCTGTTGATCCATTTATGGTCAATAGTGTTGAACGATTTCATTGCTTCTTTTCTGCTCTTTGTAAAGTTCGGAGACTGGAAAGCTGATGTTTGTTGGGTAATTAGCTGGTTGTTAGCCTCCTTGGTGAGCTTGTAGTAGTAGGCTTTATATTTCAGCTGCTAACATGCTAACTGTTGTTGCTTGTTGTAAGTGTTTGTTTCAAAACAGCGTTGTCTTTAAAAAAGAGATGAGTGTTGCTTTTTTCTGGTAGAGAAAGCCACGGCTGACTGGGTTATCCACTATAGGGTAAAATGTACAACCAGCCAACATCTTTAATAGGAGAGATAAACCCCATCAGCTACCAGACACGGCTAATTAGCATCTCAGACCAACAGGATGGAGAGGAGGGGTGTTCTCCATGTGACTGGAGCTAGGGAAAGCAAAACCAAAAAAGATTGTCTCTTGTATCATTAAAAAGCTTTAAAACAGGGTGAACAGTATTATGGGAAATTTTAATAGTTTTGACACTGACTTTTTAACTGAGTTACACCATGAAATCAAAAATCAACCTACAACATGTAGAAATATTAAAAAAACATACATGTTGTGTACCTGCAGGCCATATGGGTTTTTTTCTGGTCACATATTCACAAATTGCCCTTTTCTGGACTAAAGAGCTATGTGTTTTTTTTTTTTAAATCCATATGACTATAACAAAGCAGTCCAAACAAAACAAAAACTGGTGTGTCAATATCTGATATGTTAACTGATTAACAGATAAAAGCAATGTATATGTGTATATAAATATGTGTGTGTGTGTGTGTATTTTTAATTTATTAATTTTATTGTGTGTGTGTATGTATATATATGTGTATGTATGTATGTGTGTATATGTGTATGTATGTGTATGTATATGTGTGTGTGTATATATATATATATATATATATATACACACACGTGTATATGTATATACAAAGCTTTTACTTAATCAAAAATGGCTTTGCTTGTGTAAAAAAAGAAATTTTTAACATCAACATCCTTTTTGTAAACAATTTTGCGCAGACTTGCATCTCAAAATTGTCCACGGGCTACAACCTAACCTTCCTTGATTTTCACAAGATAATAGAAGAAAATACAGTATTTGTGTGAATAAATACCTAGTATTACCAGAAAGAATGAATGCACATCACCTGCAAACATTCATGCCTGAGTTTTAGACTAAGATTGCCTTAAGTCTAGAAATGATGTTTTTATTTCCTTGTAAATGATGTAATGCATTATTTCATATGATATTGTGAGAATTCGTGAGATGTTTTGGAGTACAGGAGTAATATGTTGAGGCTAATGATCAACTACTACCACACCAAGTTTTAGTTTGAAATCTGTAAAGTTGACTGAGTTCAAACAACTTTTGTGTTGGCTAAGATTTAATTTTGGTGACTCCAAATGTTAATGAGTTTTAGATACAAGGCCTGTGGTTACTTTCTGAAAGTTACTAAAATCAAGTGTTTTTGAGAGATTTTGCTAACAAAGAGTTGACCTTTAATAGTTGCTGGCAAAGAAAAAAAAATATGTGCAATCAGTTGTGTGTGGGACATAATTTAGCTACTGCCACACTAAATCTTAGCTCAGTGTTTGAACAATTAGCTGAAGTTTTGTCATTTTTGTGTTACTGAACATAATGTGGCCATGGAGGCCATCTGGAATGGAGTTGACTCCAATGATCACTTGCAGAAAGTCATAAAATCCATCAAGTGGTCCCTGAAATATTTTGCTAACACTGCAGACAAATTAACATGCACAAAGTGTCAAACAGTCAGTGTGTTTGGCTGTTTTTGAATTTTGTTTTAACCTTCTAATGAACTGGTGTGCTTCAGTCATCGGTAGATGGGACACCCACACTTGTCTGGATTTATTTCTGAATTATAATACCAACGCAACGCTCAAATAAAAATTGACATTCTGTTTTATCTCCCTGCTTTTAAACGTCATTATTCATTTCTGTCGCTTGGCAACATTTAGCTCCACAGAATGTGGTCTGCCGGGCTCGACCAGGAGTTGTAATCTGTAGTAGAAATTTTTCTTTACCAATGTCAGTCCTCATGAACAGAATGTGCTGCTATAACTGTGCGACCGTGAGATTACAGATTGGTTTCTGTTACACACACACACAGATCACATTTCTTCCACTGCAGTCACAGATTTGATATCTTTCTCACTTCTTCACTCTTTTCTTCTCGTTGTAATTCCTGCAGATATCATGTCAGCACTTCCCTTCTTTTCCCTCCAGTTACTTTCTTTGAAGTTTATTTGAACTTTAATCAGACATGGATCATTAGTGGCAGGTATTTGTGCTAATTATTTAGATTAATAATGATAATAATAATGCATCAAACTAATATAGTGCTTTTTTGGACCCTCAAAGACACTTTACACTGAAAGACGCATTACACTGATGGTGATAAGCTACATTGTAGCCACTGCTGCCCTGGCGCAGACTGACAGAAGCAAGGCTGCCACACATCGGCACCACCGGGCCCTCTGACCACCACCAGCAGGCAAGGCGGCTGAAGTGTCTTGCCCAAGGACACAACAACTGAGAAGGATGGGACGGGATCAAACCGGCAACCCACCGATCACAGGACGACTTCCCTAACCACTCTCCCACAGCCGCCCATTAGTGGTTCATTAGATCAGTGTTTAATAGGTCCATTGGAAGTTCTGAGCAAGCTTTGGTAAAACAGAGCTGCACCTTCTCTTCAGTATGTTGGCAGACAAGACATTTACCATTGGAAGGCGGGTGATATTGATTTACCTGTGTGCATGTGTGTCTGTCTGTTAGCAAAATATCTTGTCTGTGGTCTGAGAAAATATTTAGATGTACCTCTACAACTGATTACTTTGGGTGATATATAAATATTTCATTGATTTTATCCATCCATCCATTATCTTAACACGCTTCTTCCTTTCAGGGTCACGGGGGTCCCTGGTGTCCATATCCAGCAATCACAGTGCGAGGGGCGGGGGACACCCTGGACGGGTCGCAAGTCCATCACAGGGACACATAGAGACAAACAACACACACAATTAACTCTCTCTCGCACAGCTAGGGACAATTTAGAGTTACCAATTAGCCTAACAGTCATGTTTTTGGTCTGTGCGAGAAAACTGGAGTACCTGGAGAAAACCCACCCAAGCACAGATAGAACGTGCAAACTGTACCCAGAAATGTCCCCAGCCAGGATTTGATCCAGCGATCTTCTTGCTGGGAGGCAACAGCTCTACCAACTGACCCACCGTGCCACCATTCATTAATATTAGTCAAAACAAAAACTATTTATTTTAATAAATTCAATGTCAGATTTTGACAGCATGCTTATAACATCACCGCTCTTACCAGATGATTTTAATTCAAAATGTCTGACAAGTTGAGCTTGGTTTTGCACTGCAGGAGTTTGAACTGAACACATTTTGTTTTGTGTTGTGTTGCAACCAAACAAACAAGTAGATTTTGATTTTTACTCGGCAAGGTGAAAAAAATGCACCAAGTTTTCAATGACTCTTTATGTCTGTCAGTGTGTAAAGATGAATGAATTTGATTGAATCAACGACTTGTTCTGTCACCATATGTTTTACAAACGTCTCCAAACAGGTGCAAATCAAAACTCCCGACAGCTTTTCTTTTCTAAATGCAACCTGACCTGAATTACGTGACCCCCACCCCCCACCCCTCCTTCATCAGATTGGGTAGCAGTTTGAAGTGTTTTCAGCGCGTCTGATTGATGTCTTTTGTGATGAAAACCTGCGTAACGTCGTCAGACTTTTGTAGCTTCCATGTGCCTCGTTTTGTGAGGAGTGGGAGAGACAGCGGGAGGTAGATGAGTACAGGAGCAGTGTGTGGGGGCAGGGGGGGATCTGGGGGCACTCCTGTTGACATCGAGTGAAGACAAGACCTTGAGAGGCTGTTCAGATTTGTTGTTACAAGTTTGTTTCAGGTGACTTGACTGCAAGTAGTCACCTTTGTCTTTAGTGGTTTAATAGAAGAAAGTGGACTTCTTCTTTGGTTTCTCTTAGATGTTTCTCATCCAAAAGGCTTGTTCAGTTCAGTTCAGTTATTTGTCTGCTTTGACACTTCTGTTCACACTGGGTACGCCAAAACATTTTGTGATTGGATGTCAGTTGCTTGCATGGTATACAGACACAGACTGGTCACACAGTGAGCACACTGAACAACAAACGGGACATCTGTAGAAATGATAATAATTTCAGTCACATTTTTTCTACAGTTTTCTTTTTGTTGAGCCTATAGGCACAGTATAGGAGAAATGGACATCTGTCCATCCATTATCTTTACCTGCTTCTTCCTGTCCAGGCTGCAGGGGTAGTTGGTGCCAGTGTCTCAGCAGTCACTGTGTGAGGTGCAGGATACACCCTGGACAGGTCACAAGTCCATCACAGGAGAAATAAACACACACAGACAATGATTAGTGAATTCACAAAGCTTCCTTTCAGAGCAGAGACTGAAGAATTAACCGGTGAAGATTTACAACGCACTGAAGCTGTCAGCTGTGTGTTAGGTGGATATAATGTGACATAACATTGCTCAGACTGTTGGCCTCTTATTGACACAGCAGGGTATAGCTTACAGCAACCGCAAAGGGTCCAAAAACAATCTGAAAAACATTAACCAAATAAAAACTTGATCATACATCATCCTGTATTTCCATTTTTATCCACAAAGTCTAAGAAAATTGTCATTTATCTTGAGAAAGATTTTAATTAACCTGTTCATTAAAACTGAAGCTGAAAAAAACAAAGTGGACAAATAAATGCAGTATCTTCAGAATATTCCCAAGGATTGTTGTTTAATTATCTTTAATCAGCCGACAGCTGAGCAGCCTTATTTTGTTGTTACTTCAAGTAGTTCGTTCTGCTTATTTTCGTGTTCACGTGAGATCAACCTCAACCCTTCAAATTAACTTGAACAAATCAGTTCTTGTCAGATTAGTTGTAGTTATGCTTTGCATGTCAACTTGCTGCATTTAGTTTAAGCACCATTTCATTTCTAGGAATAAAAATGTATTTTAACACAAATAAGTAGCTTAAGCTTTGAAGAGGAAGTAGAGCATAAAAAGTTTTGTAAAAGACAAATTAATTAAGATTTCTGATTGAACCTGGTTTTATTTCTAGAAAATAACATTAAAAAATCACAGATCTATTGAAATTACTGCTTTAAACGAATAATTTCAGAGTCAGAGAAGCAATAACATGTTACCAATAAACTGTCTGGTTTTAATCTAATCTGTGCACCAAACAATTCTTACTGCTCCTGTATAGTTTATCATGAATGTAGAAGTTTGTGCACATTGTCACTGGTATTTTATAAAACCTAACTTAATTTAGGTATTTGATATTTGTTAATATCTGAATTGTTTCCAGTAACCACAAACAGGCTGGTGCGGTTTTAGAAAAGAATGATTCACATGTTGCTTAACAATGAGTCCAAAAAGTCTTGTGGGAGTATCTGTAATTCATACCATTAAATCTGATGCAAACTAGGATTGCAGCTATCACACATGTTAGCAGTTGAGCACTTATCAAATAATTCTTCAAGCATTTGGATATGTGCAGTATGTGCAACATCAGTTTTTCCTACCCCGTTTTTCTAGAAGATAATAGAATTTAGAAAAAAACAACACACAAAATGGCTATAACTCATTTAATTTGACAGACGTTAAGCTAAAACTTGATGGGATGGTAGCTGTGGGTCATTACCAACACTATGTGCTAACAGAACAGGTTGCACATGACTTTTTAAAAGATCTACCCAACAACCTTTAACTCCGTCATCTCTCAACATAACATTATCAACTTAGCTTAAAACTCTGGAAATTCCCAATTATGGGGTTATTTTAAAAAAAAAAAGACTTCTGTATAAATACTAGACAAGGATGTTTCCGTAGGAAGTTGCACACAAAGACATCAGGAAACACCATTTGTTAGTTTTTAAATGTAGAATTGTCATCTTTAGTCAGGCTGCGATTTCATGGCATTTTTTATTGAACTCACTTCATTTGTTCTTCATTTTGAGTCATATTTTCTGCTTTAAATATACCAGACTACAATGATAACACAATTTTCTCTGTGAGCATCCTAATATGATTAAATCAATCTGGGTTTGATCTATAAACAGAAGTCTTGAGAACTCATGCAAGTCTGAGCACACCAAAGTGAGTCCTGGTGTGTTTGATGCCCCGAGAGCATCCAATGCACTGCTTTCCAACCAATTAGAGACAGAGCACAGGGTCATTGATCTTCCCATAAATGTGAAATTACTTCCTGAGGATCACCAGAGTCCAACTGTGTTTAAAAAGCTAAATTGCATTTTGGTCAGAAAGCAGCCACACAAGATAATATCGAAGAGGTTAAACCCTGAAATATTAACCTTTGTACACATTTCAGAAGGGACCGTTCTCATGGTTTAATAACATGATTGAAGCTCATAGACTGGGCCACTTTCACACAGGAATTGAAGGCCTCACAAAGTGGTCCCAATCCTTATTTTGTTTTCCACCATGGACTAACAAGATGACTTCTCAGTGGGGAAAAGAAAGTTCTCCAGAAAAGTTTGTTTTCTACTCATTTAATGCCAGGTTTGGGGGTTTGCTGGGACCTAAATAAATAACTTTGACGAGGAAAGAGGTGTGAACAGAATTGGTATTTTTCAAAATAAAATACCCTGCAGACCAAAGCATATAAAATATTTCTTTAGATTTTTTAAAGTAATGTTTATTTGTGTTTCTGTAAGGCCTGGTACCACATGATCCAAGGTATTGTACCAGTTCTAAGTTGACCAGGTGGTTAGGGCCTAGCATTGAAGAAATGCATATAGCCCAATAGGAGGGTTAGGCGATTTTAGCAAAAAAAAAAAAGAAGAAGCAATACTTGCAATGACTTGCAAATGATCAGTTAAATGGCCACGGCCTGCACCGCCTTATCTCCTTCCAGAGCTTACTTTGCTGCTTGTAAGGGACAGATTGACTAAGAGCATTGTGGATTCTCAGCTGAGTAGATTTGTTACCACCATTCAATGGAGGAGAGTTTGTTGTAGCAGTCGTTGCCTCTGTCTGAAAGTCGCAGGTTTGATTCCCCACCATGCCCCCTATGTCGTGGTGTCCTTGAGCGAAGCACCTAATCCCTAGCTGCTCCCTGGGCACTTAAATAGCTGCCCAATGGTTCACTTGGATGGAAATTATATATGTGATGGGGTCAAATGCAGAGAACTAACATTGTATGGGTTCATACTCTGATGACAATAAATAGCACTTTCACTGACCTTTCATGACTGTGTTTTAGACCAAGATCATTTTATGTTGTGAAGAGATGAAGTTGCACCTGCTTTGGTCCAACCTTGTATGATCTGTTGATAAATAATGTGTTGATGTTGTCTCTCAGCTGCTAACACACAGAATTTGAAATCCTCTGCAAAATTGACTGAGTTAGAGACAATATTGTGTTTGCTTAAGTTGCCTATTTTATAGATAATTTGCCAGACAGACAGTGTTGATTTAAGTATGTGTAGCAGATGATATTGACTACCACACCAGATTTTAGCTTTGTATCTTTAAATCTGATAGGTAATGTCTTGTAGATGTGCATCTAATGTTTACTGTCTCAAAGGCAGAAACATTAGTGCCTTTACTAGTGTGCAATAAATATTGATTGCTATGAAAGTCACTTTAAAACACCATAAAATGATAATCATTGATTATTTAACTGCTGTAGGTCATTTATTTGATGGATTTTATGAGAATGTTTTATGCATTTTGTCCATAAAAATATATATGAACGTAGTTATTTAGGAATGTTTTTGAGGTACTGAATGTGATTCTCAGCTGGCCAGGGTTGTGTCACGAAACTAACCACATTTTCTTTGAGAGGTGCAGCCTCACTGTGACACTGCAAACCTGGTGGCAGTCAGACACACAAACATGCTCATGCTCACTACCTGACTTATTTTATTCATGAGCATGCAGCCACTGATCACAAGCAATCATAACATCATTTTATTGAAGCTGTTTGAGAAATTTAAACGCTCATTTTGGCGAGACGGCGCTCGATACATGATCTAATTTGGTTTTAATGCCGCCGACAACCTGGTTCAGAAACCCTGAAGCTAAAATTGTTGCTGCTGCTTTATTTTTTTTTGCTCTCACTTCCTCCATGCAGCACAAGCCCAGTCAGATTAGGGCAGACAGACTCCAGCATGTTTGAATAGTCTTGCCAGACTCTGAGCGATAATGAGTTGTCAGTTTAGCTGAAGTATTGACCCTGAATTCGTTTATTCTTCTGACAAATCTGCATCAACCGTCAAGCTTTGAATAGTGTGAAATTTTAGACATTATTTCTACAGAGTAAAATAAAAGATGTTAAAAAAAGAAAAACAGCAGTAACAGTTTTCTGACCAAGTACTTTTCTGAATTTTAAACAGACTTCACCCTGTGATGATAACACGGTGGAGACGATTTTACTATCCCATTCTACATCAAAGGCAGTTGGTCATGTATTTGCCTAAGTCTCTGTGTGTGTTTGTTTATTAACAAATTATCTCATAAGCCAGTAGATGTTTTTTTAATTTTACTTAACTTCCAGAAAAATTGTTGGACATTCATTTAGGGCCCTGTAAAATCTGTTTATTTCCAAATTTTGTTTTTTATTTATCTAAATTCCGCTTTTTTTCCTGAATTCCACATGTTCATTCTAACCATACTCCGTAACCTAAAAAGTAACTGAAAAAGAATTTACTAAACAAATAGCCACAGAATTCAAAACGCAATGGCTGTTATTTCACTTTGACAAATTTAACAAATTGCTGTAGTTCAGCAGAACATTAAATGCTGTTGTAAATTATTTAAATGTATTTACCAGTCTTTGTTTTTTAAAACAAAAACATTCTATATGTGCAAAACATACAGTAGAATCTCCCATTAAAGAATCAATCTTTTTATAAGTAAAAATGCTTTAGATTTGAATTGAACATTAAATATCTCATAAAGAAACATTAAATCTACATGCTGTAATAATTTGTGCACACTTGCCTATTGAATACAATCTTGGCTCATATTTATTTCTGTTTTCTCAGAGCCTTTTTTTGCAGTGCTTTATCAAAAACAGACTAAGGTTTTTCATTAAAAAAAAAAAAAAAAAATCTGATTCCACACTCGCAGCAACAAAATCTGTTAAATTCACGGAGGCGTCTGGCTCACTAAGCTTGCTGCTTCTCCCTGTTTCTGATGTGGGTCTGACAGAAGGTGGTCATCACATTCTTACGCGTCCAGCTGATTGTGAGCTGACGAAACACAAAAAAATGGTTATCCAGATTCATAGAAATTGCTTGGGTTTTGTTAAGCTAAGCTTTGCATTTTTTCTTTTGAAGGACGTTGGTGTTTCAGCAAGCCCGTTTGCCACAGCTGACTTTTTTTTTCTGTCTGTGGCGAGGGAAGCCCGCCCACGTGCGCATAACCAGGTAATGGCAGTGGCAGCGGTTAAAATGCAAAATAAATAAACAAAAATAAATGGACTCTAACCAGGTCTGAATGTCTGCCACAGCTAATCAACCGTAGCTAGCATAAGAAAAATTGCTAAAACTCAAATCAGTTTTGCCGATATTGAGTGAAACTTTATTGTGGTAGTAGGTACTTTGAGCTCTAACTGATCTTTGTTTAAATCTGTGACGTGCATGGCAGAGAGTGACATGCATTTCTTTAAATTATGTTAATTCCAATATATCTCTTTAATGATATTAATCATTAGAAGTTCTGATGTAGGGCAATAAATGCCTTGTAAGTTGGAAAACAGGACATTTAGGATTAGGATTCAGCATTTTCTCCTAGTGTAAACAGTCTTTACTTTTATCCGTATCCTTATGTTATTGAGCGTTTACGTCTAACTGAAGGGTGTCTCAGACCTTTTTGTAATGTAGAGTGATGACCATCAAAATAGGTGTGGAGGTTCTGCTCCACGATGTCTGCTTTGTGCCATTTATGTGGAACACTGGTCGACTCTGTGATTTATGAATGTCCAGAGGCAGCAAAAAGACGGACCGGTCTTTGCAACCATCTTGCAGTACTGTTTTGATAAAGAGCTGAGCATATCGGTCTCACAAGCTGTTCAACCTAACCAGGGCAGGCTTTTCAGGAGGAAGTCAGAGTTTAAACAAAGCTTTTAAGGCTTAAAAAGAGCAAGAAGTGTTGCATTTGTGTACATTATCCAGAGAAATAACATGTTCTGAACCAGGCTGCATACAAATTTGTTCAGTATACTCCCCAAATAGTTATAAATATGTAAATTAGAGTATGGGCTAAGGCACCTCAAAGGCAGTTACTAGCAAGTTTGTCTTCATTATTTTCATCATTTAATTAGATATGTCCTCATTTCTATGAATGAAAACAACTGACTGAAACTAATAGAAATGTAATAAATGTCTCATCACTGTTTCCTGTTTCGCTCTGAACTCCAATCTTCTTTTGTGTTAATAATTATCTGTAAGTGCTTGACTTTGATGAGAACCAGTTGACATTAACGTCATGGATGCTTTTGTTTAATTACATTTTGGTTTTAAGCCAAATTAAAAAGGAAAAAGTGAGCCTGGCAACCTGGTGGAAGTGATGTGCTAAACTAACAGTTTCAATGTGATGACATGAGAAAACGTGTATAACATAAAATGGGATTGAACTTAAAAAAAAGGATATATTTGATCAATGAGTCAATGTTAAAACTAAAACTTGGGCATTATTTGAAAATCTTCATGCATCTCATTTGACAAGCTCTGATTTTATTCCACTTTACCTAATCATGAAGGCTTGAAACTTATTTAAAAAGATGTAATCTTCAGTAGTCTGTGCTGCTGGTTGTCCTGTGAGCTTGGTAAGCATTTTAACCGGCACGCAAGCTGTTTCTCGATAATTGAGTTCAACTGCTAAATAATTCCACAGTGAGTTTTAGCAATCACATCAGGTTGTGATTTTGAAAGGTGGATGCAATGATGGATTTTGGCACAGTGAATGTAAAGCCACTCAAAATAAAATGATTAATGATGCATATAAAATTAAACTTTTATTTAGTCTGCGTGTTTGTTTGCCTTATTCATCTTCATTCAGAGAAAATGTTAGGAGGAGGGCTTCCTTTGCGTTCCCTTATAAGACTAAACAACTGGCCCTAACAAGCTGTTACCTGCATGCTATGTGCTCACTGAGTGATAACGCAACAAACGCTTTAGTCTCTGCATTGCTACATAAAAACAAAATAATGTTTATGTGTGGGTCTAAAACAGGCTTCTCTTTTAGTTGAAGCTCACCTTAAAATTAAGTAAATTGATCAGACATTCATTCAGATGAAGAATATTTCTATCATTAAGGATCTTTGTTCTTTCAATCAATTCTTGCTGCGGTTTTTGTGAAACCACACGTTTTGGTTTTGTTTTCATTGTGTCTCAGGACAAAGAAAAATCACTTTTTCTTTGTCTCATTTTAAGCCATGGCAAAAAAATGGATGTTTGTAAGAGGCATAACAGCTTCAACTCTCATATCCTGACTGTATATGTTTAAACGTTTTAACACTTTAGGGGCTTAACGACTTTACATGGATCTGGTTGTACAATTATATTATAATTAAAGTGATAGTTCATATATTTTGTAGATGGCTATTTAATTGACTTCAGTCTGAAGAAATAGTTTCATTCTGCCCAAACTGACAAGCCAACAGCTAGTTATAGCCAGGACGAGACCAAAGTGGTTTGCTGCCATCTTTAACTGCTGTCAGTTTTGAGTTACATGGATTACATGGTTATTTACATTGAATTCTTATGCTATATTTTAGTGCAGATTGCAGCTAGCTGTGACACTGTGATGCAGCCTGAGCTTCTTACAAGAATATTAGTATTTCTCCCAGATTAATTGTGCACTGTGAAATTAACAGTGATGTAAAGGGTTATAATTTAGTATTTGTATGAATTGTGTGAAATCTTTGAGATTGGAGTTGTTTTAGGACCCTTTGATCTTTGCCCTGCTTGCACTAGCAGTTATCTCATCAGTTTGATGTAAATGGAGCTCTATTCTCTAAAATGAGGTCATTCAGAGATCTATCAATAACAGACTAGTGTCAGTTGTTTATAAACATCCCACAGAACCTCACTTCAATTGAGCCGAACCTCCACTTTAAGGTGCTGTATAGTTTAAGGCCAGCATCTCACTGGACTACCACGGTTGACGACAAACAGTGAGCGAGTTTCAAAAGTGTCTCAAAAGTTTGTGAGGCTTTACAGTTTCTTCATGAGTTGTAGGGCCTTGTTCTTCTGTCTCAACAATTTTGTAATTGTTGAAAAATTTAGCAACGCAAATTCTCTGTCAAAATAGTAACTGATGGCATCTGGAACCCTTCTTGAACCCTTCAGTTTCTGTGAGTCCAAAGGTGCAGAAAATGGGAAACCATTTTGGGAGGGTTTGGCGACCAATGAAACCAAATTGTGACTGGAAATCAAATAAAAGAACAAGTTGTGATTAAATTGAGACATGACTGATATGTAATAAAGATGCACTGAAAAACAAATTTGCACGTCATTCAACTCAAATGTTAGAAGTACCAACTCCGTGTGATTCGAAGTAAAAATTTGCATTTTTTCCTGCAATTTTGTGTCTTTAACAAAATTGCCAAACTTGAGTTTTTTTGTCTTCATGCTCCTTATTTACAGGATCTGTGGAGAAGCATGTGATGACTCACGCAAGGCAGACCGCTTCCCTCAGCCGGAACCACAGTAGTGCTGAGTGGTGTGAAAGCAACCGTCCGTGGCCTCATGATGGCGCTAAGGGTGGTGATTGGACTGAGCGTACATTGCGGTTTGGCAGGACAAAGAAGATAAGTGGCATCCTTAAACAAGGAAACGTCATGACTAAGAGGATAAACAAGAAGAGAGAAGGAGTCAAAAGGTCAGACAAGAGCAGAAAGCTTGAACGGAAGCAAGAAAAGAAACGAGACCGGAAGTTGTACCCTTTGCGAGGAAGGGCTGGGAATTCAGACAGGGAAGAGCAGAGCTGCCGTGTTCTTCTTACCCGCTTGGAAGAAAGCTTACGTAAAAAAGAAAGGTCCAAACAAAGGGAGGGTGATGTTCGCCTCAAATCTAAAACAGGGAAATGCAGAGAAAGAACAGTCAAACAGTCAAAGTCATTAGCAAAAACCAAATTAAAGGCAAAATGCCCGAGTTTTGCTGAGTGTACTGGACTCAAAGACCCACAACCACGCAAACGCAGGCTGGCTTCTCTCAATGCTGAAGCATTGAACAGTTTGCTGCTTGAAAGACCCACTGACGCCCAGCCAGCTGCCAAACAGACCAGGAGACAGGAAGAGTCTGCAGATGGAGGAGTTTCTCCCGATCTATGCAGAAGTACTGTTATTGGAAGTCTCAAAACCACTCGAGAGAATGTAAGTAAAACCTCTACATCTGACAGACTTAATCTGTGCCAAAGCTCTAAGCTGAGCAAGAAAGTTAAGCGAAGCGATGAGAGCATTTGGATGAGCCAGGAATGTTTGAATGCACCTGCACCCAGACGTTTAGCTGGACTCAATGCTGCAGCCCTGCTAAAGTTAACTAGTTCCTCTGCTACTAGTAAACAGAGAGCGAAGGCTACACCCTCGGCAGCTGTCACTTCCGACTGTGTGTCTCTAGCTGCAGTCTCAACCCCAAAGCAGCACCACAGGGTCAAACACAGGGGGCATTTACAAAAGTGGAAAGAGAAACAAAATCCTCTGCCGCCCAGTGGCTGTACAACCTGCAAGAAGGTAGACTTTGAGCCCAAGGTAGAGTGGGAGACAAGCAGCTGCACCCAACACCTGACCAAGCCAGGCTATCAATCTCGTAGCATGCTTGCCTACCCACTGAAGCAAGTGAAGGAGGAGCAACTGGAGACTGAACTGAGCCCATACTACTGCTGTCCTCCTGACGGATCTGTGGAATACTGCCACCGCTTGGCTTACTTCCTCGGTCAGCAGCCCTACAGAAACTCAGAAGACCCGTCTCTTAAGTCAGCCATGACCCCCGTGAAGCCCGAGTGCCTAGTAACTTCACCATCACTCACGCATCCCCACCCACACACAGCCCTCACCCTCAGCCCTCATGCATGCCTATGCACCGCCGACCACTGCTTCTCCAGCTACTACGTCCACATTGCCCACCCGACACACACTGGAACAAATTCAGCAACCATGACCACGCGACCTCTCAACTTCACCTCTTCCAGTTTGTGCCCCAATCCTATCAGTGGCTCCAAGCTGCTGGGTCAGCAGGTGACCCATCCCTCTGGGTTAGCCCACCCCACCTACTGTAACTCGGTGGCATCACACTGTTATGGAGATGCCTACGGGATTGGCGGCTACACATACAGGACGATGCCTCCGGTCACAAGCAGGGGTTGTTCCTTCAGTGCAGGATGTGCTGGATGCACACACAGCATCAAAACCGGTGAGTAATTTGGTCGTATTTAAAATAAAGTTTTGTTTGTTGATTTGTTAATCATAAAACTCATAGGTGTGCCTATTATGGTTTCTAAAATAGGCTTGGGTGGTATGACGATATTGTAGTATACCTCGGTATATTAATCTGTATATTTATCATGTGAGGTAAAGTGCCAAATTTCTACAAAGCTGCCATAAAATCTGGCACATAAACATTCTAGGTTCTTTCAGAAAACACACTATAACGTTACTGACGTGTTCTGGCCTCCTCAGTCCATTCAGAAGACAAACGGAGGCAGAGAGGGTGTGCAGAGAGACCCCTCTGTCTGTCGCACCTCTTAACCTTCATGTGATGTAGTGAATGTAACTTTACTCAAAAACTCTTAAAGGTGGGCTGGCGTAGTGCTGATTGATATCTTCAGGGACCACCCAGCCATGGATTTCTTAAGTCAAACTACCACTCCTTTCAGATTTAAACTTCAGGGTTTTTTTCCGGCAAACTTTGGCACAAAGACTGGCTAAAAGTATGCAGCAGTGCGAATATAACCGTGGTAAAAATAAGATAATTTTGAAACTTTGAAACTGCTCTCATCAGCAGATTGAGCAGCAACCCTGCCCCCATGTCCCGATAATACCGTTTTTATTATTATGTAAATAATAATAACATTTTTAAATAATACTTTGGTATGAACAAGATTAGTACTGCCCAACCCTATTACAAATGTAACCTCTTTATTCCAGAGTCTTACTCCTCCTCTCAGGAGGGTCACAGCCCTTCCCTTCTGGTTCCCCCCACCATGTCCATCTCCAGCTGCCCTCTATCCAGCGTGCCCACCTCCACACAGACTAAAACCCACCTACTGAGCTCTCTGTCTGGACGGGACCAGCCCCAGGCCAGGTTAAAGCTAAAGAAATGCCCACAGAGCACCAAGGTCTCCAACACCTCCCTGTCCACGAGCCACATTCAGCTTCTTACGAAGCAGGTGTCAGCTGTACCAAACTTCAACAGCAGCAAAAGGAAGAAAGTCAGCCGCAGACGAGCTACAAATGGCTGGCGGTCGGTTGGGACGCCAACGGAGAGGGAAGTCTTTGTTGCGGTAAGTAATTTGTGAAAACATCTTTATAGTGTAAAGATAAGCAAGTTGATATTTTTTCTGGTGTGATCCACAACGGAATCAAGGATAAGAACATCTTCATCTCTGAAAGAGTGACCGCTGGCCTGTAGATGAGTGTAAACTGCCTGATGATGTAGCTCTTCTGTGCTGGGCCATCCTTTT
>JAVKLF010000060.1:12209539-12223381 GCA_034783495.1 Millerichthys robustus | reverse complement strand
AAGTTTTGATTGCCTCAGTTAAACTTGCTGACTCACTGGGTAAAGTCAGTACTTATAAGGCTGAGTTTACCTGCACTTCTCAGACTGAAGAAGTCTCTTGGAGAAGAGACGAAATGTTTCTACCACGAAAAACCCTGTCCAGAGGACCTATTCAATTTTTTCTCTTTTTCTATTCTCAAAGATTATTCTGTATATTTTAAAAAGGGAAAAGCGACAGAAATGAAGATGTCCACACCTTTATATTAGACTTTATATTATCACAAAGCAGAAAAATGTTTTTTTCAGAAACAGCCCAAGTAAAGTACAAACATTACGACACAAACATTGTGGTAAAATAAAATCAGCCCTCGCTAATAAAAGACTCAGCTCTTCTGCCAAATACCAGCTTGTGCTTTTGACTGTCATGCAGATTGAACAGTATTGTTCTCTTTTTTTAAAATGTACTGAACAAAACAAATAAACTCATTGCAGCTTTTGGTGCTATGATAATAATGATCTTTTGTGTTTTTGTTGTTTTGATTTCTGTGCACAAATTGAACCTTATTCTTATGGTTTTAAAAAGATGATGGTAGTTTTTGTTTATCTAGTATTGAATAATCAGAAGCTGGAAGAGCAATCTACTTTTATTCTTTTAGAAATGTGTGGTTTTTATTTGTTCCTATGTTTTTTTCCACAATAACCAAAAAAATGGTCAAATAATTTTGTAAACCTAGATTTTTTCCTTTTCCCCTAAATACAAACTTGACTCGTATTGTTTTAGTTTTGCTAAGCTGAGGCAGCCACTGAAAAGTTTGCGACGTAGGGGCTTAGCTATGGTGTGTTTACTGGAAGCAAAAGTCTCAAATATTTGGGAGCTGGACCAAACTTTCAATCTGAGGAATGGTTGGTGCTAATCCCAACCTGATTAGTAGAAGGCCTACGTTGTTTTGTTCAACATGTACATCTTGGATTTGTTTTTGTCATAATAAAGTAGTTTTCCATTCATCCCTGTATTTGTATTCTTCCACCCCAGGGCGAGGATGAGGCAGCCGTGCGGCAGTGTTACGAAGGAGTGGAGCGGGACGGTGAGGTGATACGTGTGAGAGACACCGTGCTGCTACGATCTGGCCCCAGGAAGAAATCTCTCCCATATGTTGCCAAGATATCAGCCCTCTGGGAGGACCCTAAAACAGGTAAACCAGACTAGAACCGAAACGGTGGATTAGGAGCATGAACGGTTGGCTGACCGGACATATGGAAAGAAGGTCGTTAAGCTTTCTGTCTGTCTGGCTTCCTCAGGAGAGCTGATGATGAGCCTTTTTTGGTACTACAGACCTGAGCACACTCAGGGAGGCCGAGATCCCAGCACACACTGTGAGGTGAGGCTTGAACGGACTGCAGCTAAGAATTAATTTTTCCCAGTGGGTAAATGACAGCTGTGCAGGATTCAGTAACGGCACTTAAAAAGAGCCAGTGAGTGTGACAAATACACATTGAATCAGTATCTTATGATATGAATCTTCCAAGCTGCTTTCATACACAGCACTGTACTAAAATATAGTACGAGAAGGAGGCGAACTAAACCGCTTGTTTGTGCAAAATAATGTCAACACCGACAGTTGCTGGAGACATCATTATCTTTCCCCCCAGCAGCCTTGAAACTGTTGATAGTCGGTTTGCTGCTCCGTCTAACAGCAATGCTAAAAATGATAGTATCTCTCCGACTTCAGCTCTGCAGAAAACAATAGCAGGGACAGAGAGAGTTAAACTGTCAGAACATTCAGATGCATTTTCAGTCAGTGGTTCATAAAGTAAAAAAAGGGAGGCAGAATTACATCCCACAGGTGCAGTTTTAGTTCCTTCACAGTCGGAGAGACTTGCAGTTTCTTCAGCGATCGTTCGGCAATAAAGGAAACACTTGTACAGATGATGTGACGCTGTAACTCCCACTGTTTGTTGCAGAATGAGATTTTCGCCTCTCGGCATCAGGATGAAAATAGTGTGGCCTGCATTGAAGACAGATGCTATGTTCTCCCTCTTGCCCAGTACTGTAGGTGAGTAAATGCACACAAAGAGTTAGTCAGCACAAACTTTTCAGGCTACAGACATGGGGAAAATGAAAAGTAAACCCTAAGTTGTAGGGTTTTACGTATCAGAGTCTAATAATGAATAGATCCAACCTCCAACACAAAAATTAAATCCTGCATGTCAAAAACAGCCGGAATGGGAAAGCTCTGCACAATACAGTCTATACAGTTACGAATGGGGAATAGACAGCACTGTATTTGGCACAAAAAAAGACACTGCATATCGGCACCTCACACTAACTTACAGGCACAGTGGTGGAGGACTGATGATTTGGGCTTGTTTTTCAGCCACAGGACCGTCCAGTCATTGAGTCGATCATGAACTCCTCTGTAGACCAAAGGATTGTAGAGTCAAATTATTGGACCAAACTCATGATGCAACAAGACAATGATCCAAAACACAGCAGCAAATCTACAACAAATAGAGCTAGACCTCAACACAATTAAGTTGCTGTTGAGAGAAGCCGTGCAGACACTGTTGTCTGCAAAGTTCAATGAACTTAAGCTTAAGAGTGGGCCAAAATATTTTCCACAACTATATGAGACTGAAGCTTTTTAGAAATTGAATTTTAATAGTTTTCGTTGCCACTGAAGATGTAGGTTATTTAAATATGGGTCTAATGAGGTTTTTGTCTTTGTTTAATAAGCAACAGGATTGAATCTGTGCGTTTTTGTACAACTTTATTTATAACTTATAAACCTGGAGAAAAGTAAACTATTTTATTATGTCCTGATACTCAAATCCCTAGAACTGAAATGAGGTGTACTATTTTTTTGTATAAATTTTTTATGTTTTACTGTTTTAATTTCTCTTGGTAACAATTCTGCATTAAAATGAAGCCAGGAAAATCCAGGTGATTTCGTGTCGTCTTTTAATTGCTTCCACAGATTTTGTGCCTTGGTAAAGCGGCGTGCCGAAGGCTCCCCATCTGGCGGGGCCAGCGTGGTGCCCTTCCGCCCTGACTTCGCACCCCCCTCCCACCGCTGTGTGCCCACAGACGTCGACCCCGACCTGGTGTACCTCTGCCGGCACGTCTACGACTTCCGTTACGGACGCATCTTGAAGAATCTGCAGTAGAGAAGCGGAAAGGCTGTCGCACCTTTTGAAATAATTGTCGCGTAGCTCCGCCTCCTGCACAGAGGAGGGGCACTTGAAAGACCGAACTGCCCTTCAAGCCAGAGGGAGGAGGAGGGTGGGGGTTGGTTTAGGCAAATGTATGGACAGAAAATGAAGCACAGATCCCTTTAAAAAGGGTTTGTAGATCATAAACGGTATCTCATCTCAGCCAGAGCACCGGTGTTGGTCGGAAAAGCTATCAAGGCAAATATTTTTTATGGTTAATGGCGTCAACGCCTGCCTGGAGTCCTTCGGTCAGAGTTTCCTCTAAAGGGACCTAGCATAACAATCCCGTTTGTTCCATTTGTAGTTCGCTGCCTCGTGAATCGTCCGGGGCTAAGGTGCCGTCAAGGAACACAAGGAAGGATCAGCTAATGATGAGTGTCGTCTCATTTCCCCTGATTAAAGGGTGTTGTCCTTGAGGTTAAACAACTAAATGAAACAAGTTACAGCTTTTTGTGAGGCTTTTATGCAATCAAACCTGACACGCAGATTTAGATGAAGTCCTTTTTCGTTCCCTCCCCTGACGTCAACTGAAGCAGTTTTGTTTCAAGTGATGCTCGGCACAAAACTCAAATACTTCATCCATAGACAGATCATTCCTTACTGTGCTTCAGTTTAGTGCAGAGCTTTATTTTGAATCATCTTTTATCTCAGAAGCAGCTCTGATTAGACGGTGTGTTGTCTTTGAAAGGCTCAGCTAGTCATCCATTATTTCCAGGCTCTTTTCTTTTTTCTGAATATTTATCGTAACTTGATATTTGACTGGCAGGGAGAGCTGGAATCGGCTCGCAGACAACTAAGAAACTGATTAGCAGATGACAGAAACTGAGAGCACGCTGGGCTCAGTCTGCAAACAATGACTAATGTATTCACTGTAAAGTGTTTGAAAATCGTAGAAACCACTTATCACAACAGTTCAGAGGAAAGATATTTAATTCACTATCAAGTGTGACAAATGTGTTTTTGTCCTTGTTTTTAACTCTCATCCTGCAAAATATGAGGCAAGTTGTTTTGAATTTCTCCACACTTTAGCAGAGTGGATCCAGCTTTTCTAAATGTCCTTTCTGATTCCACAACTAGATCGAGTTTTATTTCACCCCCATTTCCTTTCCTGTCCAGTCGAGATAAACATGCAGCACGAGCCAGAACTCCCGTCTCCTCCCTCACACCCTCCTCATCAGCACTTGTTCTCACGTTTACTGCACTAATGCGTTTCTCATTAACACAAATTCCAGCTGGTTAAAAAATGAGCAGGATGCCAGTAGTGAGGCTAGTGTCCATCATTCGTTTGTACTTTTTAGAAGGAAACATGAACGGCTGCTTTCTAACTGTATAAATCTGCAACCAGTAGACGAGTCGACCAGCATGTCCGTCGTGTGACCTGATGCCCAGCTTGCTCTGAATGGATAATATATATATATATGAACTAGAATCATTCCTTTTGTTCGTAACCTGCTTTGACACACGCTTCTGTGGACTTGCGATATATATTTATGTGCATTAATGTGATTTAGGTTTGCAGAGGGCATCAGGATGGAGTCCTGACCTGCTGTGCAGACAAACGTAGCACTGTGATAGATGTGGATAGACCGGGGGGATGGGGGTGGGGTGGGGTGGGGGTGTTACTTTAGGCTGAGCTGTGGTTGAATTCAAACAACGCTCTTCCTTTTTGCCTTTTTAACCTGCAAGCGTTTTACTGTCACGCGATTAGTGTTGGAACGTATGTGAGCGTTAGAGAAAACAAAATCAGTCATAAGCAGGACCCCGACCGCTGTCCTACGCCGCAAATGCCCCTTTTTAGTGATTTTTAAGAAGCTGTAAAAGTTTTACACACACACACTTTAAGCCATCTTGAACTTTCCCTCTTATTTGGGCAGCATAACCCAAACTAAATCAAATCCTGACAATTTCCCAACCCCAGATTTGTCAAAGAGATCATATATATATTATCCTTCTTAAAAATATTTTATTATGTCAATTTCCTAAGATGGCATATGCAATATATTTTTTAGACTTTCTATTTTTGAAAATGGACCTCACAAATCAAGAGGAGAATATGCATTATTTTTTAGTTACTTTCAGATGATTAAAAACAAACTTGTGACAGTGTTTAAATGAGGTTTGACCAAATGAAACGGCAAATAAAGGAAGGGAGCTGACGTCGTCGCGCGACCTTTCTGTCTAATGAAGTGTACATATCTGAATCCAGGAAGCACCGGGCACTCTTTACAGTGTAGTATATTTGCAAGATCTCTAAGAATTATATTTAAAGGAAGACAAAAAATATTATTTAAATAGAGAAAACTAGAAGATGTCCATTTTAACTTATTTGGAAACACTTTATGGAATCAAACTTTTGTCCTGCGTCTTTGTGCTTCAGGATAGAAATACTTTGTTTGTTTGCAAATTTAGGATCAATGACAGAAATGTAAATTATTATTATTATTGCTATTATTATTATTATTATTATGTTATGGGGTGAAGGCAAGACCAGAGTTTACCCCAACAAACTTGAGAGTGGAGCTGATTATACTTTGAGACTAAAAAAATGTTATGTCCACTGACCTGAGACTACGTGAAAAGGAGACGTCACGATTGACCCTAAAGATGCTGTCAGGGAGAATATGGGCGTGGTCACGTGAGCTTTCATTGGTTTCTGTTTTTAAGAAAGAGTCAAAAGATAAATCTGGTCTCCCCTCTCTAAATTCAACTCCACACAGAAGGCACACCGTAACCAACTGGAGTCTGTTCTTTAAATCATCGAGGAGACAAAAGGTTATCAGCTTTTTAAAAACTGAGCATCTATAAAGACTTAGTGTTTTTAAAAAGTATTCACACCCTTTGAACTTAAACACCTTTTGTCACGTTACAGCTACAAACTTCTAAGGAAAGAGGGATAATGATCCATCCATTATCTTCACCCTCGTTTCCTTTCTGGGTCACTGGTTCCAATGTCTAGCAATTACTGTGTTAGAGGCAGGGTACACATGGTTTTCAAAATTACAGAGTCCATCTGTGTGTAATTTAATCTCGGGATGAATCAAAGACTTAAATAACACTAGGGTGAGCCCTGCCTATACCCACTGTTAGCATCTGTGATAACATGGAGGAGCAAAAATGGTGTCCGAGCAGGGAAAATATATACTTTATACAATGATCTAAACCAGACCTGAAGTCAGTCAATAACTTAGACTTTTAGCTAGATAAATAATTAGGACTTTAATTAGTAATAAAGTATATTTATTAATTATTACCTGCCTTAAATAATAGTTATAAATAATTACCAGTCCACACTTACGATGTTCACTTCAAACCTGCATTTAGGATGAAATTTGACTCTACTGATATTGGCTAACCATCTCTGTTGTTCATGTTTGTCCAATAGAACCCTAAAAATAGTCAAATATATAATGTTTTACACCGGAAATGGTATAAATTGTGCTTTTTGTGACAGCCTTAGAGGTGTGATAGTGACCAAACAGCATCATGAAGCCCAAGGCCCACACCAGACAATGAATTGGGCCACACAGTTTCATTGGTCAAAATTATTGGAAACCCTGAATGTTTTTTTTCCTTCCACTTAATAATTCTGCATTTTGTGTTGTTCTTTCATATAAAATCCCAATAACACCCTTTGAAAATTTGTGTTTGCAATGTGACAAAATGTGGAAAAAAGTTCAGAATTGCTGCTGAAGAAGAAGGAAAAAAAAATTCCTGGGAAAGCTCATTTAGGCCACTTGTTATTCTCCCGGTGAAGTGCTGGCCAGCCTTGTAACAAAAAACACGGACCAGATTGTACGCTATCATTTGTGTAACTCAATTACCTGAAGGCTTTGCATGGGCACAGTTGCATCCCTAATCTCCATGGCAACAAGGCCGGGCAGCACTCACGAACAGAAAGTTTCTGCTCGTTGTGAAAAGCCCAAGTAAGGTGTCCGTTTGTGACTCTGGTCAAACAAAAGCACTCAAGCAAACTTGTGAGGTTCTTGCTTTCTTCGTGGCCTGTATCGATGCTTACTTTCAGCATATATTTTCTTACGTTTGGAGAAAAAATAAAAAGTGGGGTGTAACAGTTAAAATTTTTATATATTTTTTTTGGAGTAGAAAGAAATGTGTGTATCAGATAATTGTCACTGTCATGCTCTCTGAAGATAGGTTGGATTTTTTTTTTTATTCAAAGCATGCATCAACCCAATTGATTTAATGTACCATTTGAGACTATTTATAAATTTGAAGTCCTTTGTGAAAAAAATGTGTGTTTTCAATTTTTTTTAATCAAACACGTTTCAGTAGGTTGGATTAAAACGTTACACTTATTAGGTTAGGATTAAATCCATACTTCATGACGTTTGAAATGGGACTTTATAGCAAACGAAATCAGGCCATGTGACCAAAAGGAGGCAGGTGGAGGTTGTAATGCTGCTCTGTGTCCACAGGAGGGTGGCAGTGAGACACCAGGTTCAGATTAGAGTCAAATTAACTGATTTCTACTTTTATTTTTTAAAGTTTCAATCAGGAGTCCAGGATTGTCTCTTTATATAACTAAAGCAGGAACCCCACCCCCTCCGTCCTCCATCTGTCCTCAGAGTCTTTCTGTCTTTGACCTTTGTCTCTTTTCTCCCAACATTAAATTATTGTGTTCCAATAATAAATATGTTCACACACTTGAACCTGAAACGCTGCTCCGCCAGCTTCCTGCTTGTTTAAATACTCTTCCTGCAAATTATTTTATATTCTACTTTATGACTTTAGAGTTTAGCTGCACAGTGGCTCAGTTAGTGGAGCTTTTGCCTCCCAGGAAGAAGGTGTCCAGATCGAATCCAGTCCTGGGACATTCCTGGGTAGTTTGCATGTTCTCTCCATGCTTGTATGTTATTTTCTCCGGGTACGCAGGTTTCCTCCCACATGGGTCTTCAGTTGAGCATCTTGTTTATCTGTTCTCAGATCTCAGATTGCTGCGCTCTGCGTTGCTTTAGCTTCTTTTGTTTAAGCTTTCGGGTGCGTAAATGAGGTCCAGGAGGTCTTTGGGCGGGTCAGCAAATCCTCACACCTGCTGGAGAACCAATCAACCCGACAAACTGCAACATAGACAAAGAGTTGTCTTACGCAGGGAGGGAGACCCCACCACCACCACCCCTTCAACACAACCACCCCACTAGCTTTTTAAAAAATCCATTTGTGTTTCTTCCTCTGTCGGTCTAATTACCACATCCGGCTTATTGTCCTCCTGATGACTGTAATTAATCAAGTTCTGTTCCTTCTAATCCCTGGATCTCATCATCCTCCCAGCCCAGCAGAGCCACACCGGATGGCAGCCTGATGTCAGCTCTTTTGAACGCTGTAATTGTGTGTGTGTCTCCAACTTTGCATGCGGCTGCAAATCCTGCCATGTCTGTAGTCAGGAGTGTGTTTCTTCTCCAAACAGGTCAGTAAACGTCTCCCTGCTGAAGCAGAAGCTGGATGTTTGGGAGTTTAACTTCACTTTGATGTAAAAGTTTTTCTTTCCTCCTTAACTTGTCCACTCATGAAGGAAAACAGATTCTCCCTCAGTCTCCTTGTCCTCCCTGTGAGGCTTCAGATGGATTATTATGTCTTTAATCTGTCCTCTGAGTGACATCACCCTCCACACACACACACACACGCTCCTCACAGGACATCAGGTGAGGGAGGGGAAAGCTGGAGTGGGGAAGGTGAAGTTCAGTAAAAACCACACAGGATCAGAAGGACTTCATCCATCAGGGTCATGGAGGAGCTGCTGGACCCCGGCGTGGAGATGTTTGAGACCCTGAGGAGGAGGACTTCACTGAAGGGGAGCTTTCAGAGCGACTCGTTGTCGGTACCCGACACCGACTTCATGACAGGTAAAACCTGAAACCGCTCAGAGGATCAAAGTGACAGATTGAGAAAAAAAACCCTGTTTCCAAGTTGCCAAAAAGACTGAGGACTGTTACAAGTTTCCATGTTTGAGTAGAATCTTTACATCCAAATCAACAAAAATAATGCAGAGCAGTTATCAGATATTACAAAGAAAACAAAAAAATAGATCTGAAACTTGACTGATCAGGATTTAAAGTCTCATTGAGTGCAATAAAATGAACTTTGTATGAAGCTCTTAAAAAAAAGTTATCGGCTTTTGCCAAAATGGGAGCTATGTTGTTGCCTAAGTCTGTGTGTGTTTGTGGCTGTCTGTTAGCAAAATATGTAATGAACCACTGGGTGGACGCTGATGAAACTCTCAGAAGAAAATCATTGGATGATCGTCTACAGTTGATTAACTGTTGGAGCCAACCCAATTTAAGATGGCCACTACAGCCATCCGAATTTCACAAACACAAAAATGGTTATACAGATGTTGAGCTACAGTTTAGAGTGGTAGTAGCTGAGAATCCTTCTCAACACGTTCTCCAAGCGCTACTCACTGTGCTCGATGTTTCCTTCAAACTTCAGCGTATTTCATTAGTGGCAACCCTGTTTGTCTGTTAGCAAAATATCTCACGAACCAGTGGATAGAATGTAGTGAAACACTCAGAAGGAAAGCGTTGAACGTTCCTCTACAACAGATTAACTTCTAGAGTCAACCCGATTCAAGATGGCTGCCACAGTTCAATACAAGTGAGTTGTACTAACATTAAGTTTTCCGTAGCAGTAGTAGTTGAGAGTCATTACAACACGTGCTCTGAGTGTGACATCTTAAAATGTTATTGTCAAGGTTTCACATCATTGCTTATGAATAATCCCAGATTTAATCTGATGAATTAAAGATGGTGGGCGATATGCATTCCTAACGAATGCCACAAATGACAAGCAGAGATTAAAACTCCTGAAAGCAAATTATCTTTTTAAAATTATTTTTATTTTGTCAAACGCATTTCCAGATTTCGCACACCTGACCCTCCTGCTGCGCTTGTGTCAGACGTCCGCACGTGTGCGAGCGCACGTGAGTCCGTTAGGTCTGCATTCAGGGAGCCTGTTGAATCTCCACGTAGCTGAAGTTGCAGCAGAGGCCGAGCTCAGCCGCTAAATCCGTCTTTCAGCTCCGGGATTATGTGCTATTCTAATCCCAGTCCCATATGGAGTGTGTGGAGGTGGCACGAGGACGGAGTCACAGGCAGAAGATCACGAGCCCACGCAGAATCACTCCTGTCAGTAAGATTACTGCTGCTGCCGGCTGAATGCTTAAATAAATCAACTAAAAGGCCCAGCTGAGAGGAGATTATCACTGCTGGGAGAGGTTACTCAGGTTTCTGAGGAGAAAAGCCAAGAACAACAACAACAAAAAAAAACTTTAAGAGGATGTATGTTACAATAAAATCATCTTTATATCAAACATTTTTTTTTTGCATACTCATGAAGTATTCACAGTATTGAGATTATATATATTTATATCCATTTTTCTTCCGTATGTAATAATTTTTTATTATTTCAACAACTCATACAGTATATCAGAACTTTTAGCTCCTTTAGGGCTGTGACTTTTGCTACTTTAGCAATTTACACCTTTTAAGATATTTAGCCTTTTTAGCCAATTTTGTTCTCATTGAAAACATTCTGAAAATCCACCCAAATAGTTCAACTTTTCCTGCACTTTTCACATCTTCTAACTTTCTTGTGCTAATCTTAGCTTCCTTCAGCTTTTGTGTGCACTAATTTTAACTTTTACCCTTAAATGAAAAAGTGCGTTAAAATGATGGATGGATGGAATTTCAGCTTTTTTTCCTGCTTTTTCAGCTATCTTTCGGCTCTTTTCAGCTATTCTGCTAATTCAATTTTTTGTGCTTCTAATAGCTTCTTTCTGCTAATTTAAGCTTCTTGTGCCTCTTAACTGCTTTTTTTTTCAATTTAAGCTACTTTTTAGCTATTTCCAGCTAATTTTGACATTCATTTTACCTTTTTGTGATTATTTCAGCTACTTACTCCATAATTCAGCAAACATGCTCTTTCTGTTTTAGATTCAGGTTTTCAGCTATACTTTTCTGCTAATTTGACTGTTTTACAACAAATAGTTAAAAACAAATAGTTAAATTTGTCCATCAGGTTTTTGTACATCTTTTCTCTTTTTCTGTTGGAAAGATCTTTCAGCATTACGCTGCATTTTTGCTGAAGAGGCTAATTAGTTATTTATTCTGTTAGTTAGAATGTCAGTTTTACACATTTGACAGCACAGTTTAGCTAAATTCTGTCCTTAACTGAGATCATTCTTAGTCTAATCATTTCATTGCAACTTAAATCAGTGAAACTTGTTGCCTGTTGTGTTGAGCACCAAAGTTTTAAACCACAATTTCATGTAATCTGTTAGAGCTCAGAATATAGGAGATGACTTTCAGCTACTACCACACCAGACTTTGGCTGATTGAGTTGCAGCCTTTATTAGGTTTGATCAAACTGATCTGCTGTGGCAGCCATCTTTAATCAGGTCCATTCCAAAAGGGAATCAGTTGCAGATGTACATGCAGTCAGAACCTTTTGAGAGTTTTGTTTTGTCATCACTGGGTGATGAAATATTTTGCTAACATACAGACACCATTAACTACATGATCTCCTGCCTTTTATGGCAGCAACTGTTTACTGAGTTCCAAACATTCAGAGCTTCATAAACTAAAACCTGTGATAAAGATGTTTTTTTTCCTGATGTTGACAGTAAAAATAGCATCGTGTTGCATAAATATTACAGTCATTTCCCCTCCAAACAATCAGATGTTTATGTATTCTTTTAAAGTACTATATTTAATATCACCATATTTCCGAGCTTACAGCAACCTTCCCAGACATGACATTGGTCTAAATAAAGTTTGTAATAAATTTTTTAAAATGCTCCTGCGCTCAGGCGTGGTCTGACGGACACGCCCCAACCGTCTCAGGACAGAAAAAGTTGGTGCTGTTTTGTTACTTTAGAAAACCTAATTTTATATGTTTTTAATCAATCAAATTTGGCTGGGTGATTAATGACACATATTTTTTGTTGTGTGACAAACTCAGACTTTACACACACTTTAAAATTTCTCTGGATCAATAGTTCTCCTGGTTCTTCATCGTTTTTCTTTGGAGGTTTTCAGAGAAATATGTTTTAGACAACACATATTAGACAATTTAAAAACAGATTTAAATAAGCTCTTAAGACACAAAAATATGATTTGAATTGAATTGAATTACACTTTAATAATCCCCGAAGGGAAATTGAGGTTCCAGTACATCCAGTCCATTACAATACTCGTGTTGAGTCAAAGCTATGAAAAAATAAACTGCCCCCCATAAAGACATAAAATAGCAACTTGGTTCCAGCAGGGTGATTCTCAGAGAGCTAGAAATGTGACAAACAGAACATCAGCTGAAGGACAAGGCTAATTGGATTCATTTTCCATCAAGATTGAAGCTGTTTCTAAAGGATGGATTGTTTTAATGTTATTTTATGAATGTTTTAAACTGCATTTTCAATTGTTTATTTTTATGTTGCTTAAATCCAATCTGGGGACATAAATCGCTGATCAATCCAGGTTATAAATGTTTTAGTGGATGGTATTTGTTAATATTTAACACTTGTTCCTATATAAATAAACAATAAATTAATTAAATGAATTTGGAGAGTTAAAATGTTTGAAACACAACCCAGTGAAAATGTAAAAACAGTCTTGCTGCTCATTTTAACCCACCTGATCTCATTAAGCTAATGGATTTTTAAAAATTGAGCTGAAATTCCTGGTAAATAAACGGCGTGAGCTTTTCCAGAAAAAAACCTTAGAGACTGCAGATTAATAATTTAGTCCTGATCCAAACGAATAAGACTTCCTTCTTCAGTTTTAGTGTTTTTCAGTGTTTTGTGTTGAGGCTCGGATCATTTGAAATGAAACTAAAATGTTATTTAGTTCAAATAACAATCACTTTTTCATTAGTTAGTGCTGGTGTTTCAGTGTTAGGAGTCAGAAAGTTTCCAGTTTTCTGTAAATGTGCCCAATTAAAGACTCCTACTGTTGCTATGGCCCAAACCAGGGAAATACGATAATTACTGTTCCTACTTTCAGGACCTGTATTTATGATCGTCCAAATAAATTTCTCAACAGCTGTCACTCTTTGAAAACACTTCTTTTTACTCAAACAAAGATAATTTAGTAAATTCCCTGCTGCTTTTGATCAGGTCAGTCGAGTGTTACTGGAGCTCTGATGTTTCCACTCACACAGTGACACGGGGGTTTATGTGTGTGGGTGGAGTCAGAGAGATTACCAGTGGGATTGGGATTAACATTTTACTCTCCATACACATACACACACACACACACACAGTCGTGTATTGCTATCTTTGTGAGGACTTGCACTGACTTCCATTAATTTCTACAGCCCAACCCTGACCCCTGACCCTAAACCTAACCCTCACACTGACTCTAACCTTAATTTAATTCATACCTTAGCACTAAATTTAACTCCTGACCCCTAAATGGCATTTTCCCTTGTGGGGTCTAGGCAAAATGTCCTCACAAGTTTAGTACAATGTCAAAAAAATGTCCTCACAAGGATAGCAAAACATGCTCAGACACACACGGGTTGAGACAATTCAGACTAAACTGGGTGACTTCTTGTTTTTTAAGCATTATCGACCCCACCCCCACCTTTTTACACACACACACACGCACGCACGCACGCACGCACGCACGCACGCACGCACGC
>JAVKLF010000060.1:12180411-12191814 GCA_034783495.1 Millerichthys robustus | reverse complement strand
TGTGTGTGTGTGTGTGTGTGTGTGTGTGTGTGTGTGTGTGTGTGTGTGTGTGTGTGTGTGTGTGTGTGTGCATTTCCAGCTCCACCCATGCCTGGCATGCCACGTCAAATCATACGTGAGGAAAAGACTGGGGCCATCAGATGAATTAAAATCTGTTGCTCGCCTCTGTTCCGTCTCCGGCTTACGCATCTCTCAGCCTCGGCCAATCACGCTGCCCGGAGAGGGGAACTGTGGGTAACATTAGGAGGAGGAGGAGGAGGAAGGGCAGCAGCCTCCGGAGCTGGCAGCCCATCTCCCTTGTCACAGCTGGGAGGGGAGAGTGGAAAGGATGGAGGGAGGGAGAGAGAGAATGGGAGGAGGTAATCCAATGAGACAGAAGGGGAGAGGCAGTGCGAAGCCAACGCCTCACAGCATCGGGAAGCTCTCTTCGTCTCCTTTTCTTCAACTCCCCCCACCTTACTCCACCCTCCTCTTTCTTCTGTCTCCGAAGCGTAAAGCAACCACAGGACTCTCATTTTCCAGCCAGTCTTCTGGATGTGAGGCGTGCCACCATATTTGAAGCAGTTCTTTTGACTTTTCTCTTCACTTGTTTGCCTAAAATTGCTTCCCTACCAGCTGAAGAATGAGTCAGTGACTGAAATCCAGGATTCTTTTTTCCCTCCTGATTCTTTGGGATGCAGCATCTTTCGCCAGAGTCATCTTTGTCTTTCTGCTGTTGAGTGTAGCTGCTATAGTGGGGAAATAGGTTAGTGTGCCTGTTTGATGTCAGACAGCAGAGGTGACTGCATGTTGGCTGCACAGAGGACATGAAGAGGAAGGGGATGTCTTCTCCACGGTAGCATCCTTTAGTCCTGCAGCCGTCTGTGGAGAATGTTTCGGTCCATTTCCAGCATCAGTGTCAGCAGCTAATTTCAGGAGAAGTAAAGAGAAAGAAAGGTTGCCAGAGGAGATATAGGTACTCTATTTCTTGGATTTTTTTGTGTGGTTACAGAACAGGGCTAACCTGTGCACCTGCTCAGTGCATGCACCATGGACATCAACCTTCAGTCGCATCGATTCTACTTCCCTCAGATCTACTGTGCTGAGCCGGGGGTGCAACCACAGCTTGCAGAGTTCAAAGTCAGGTAAGGCTTCAGGGAAATCCATCAGTGAATGGGAATCGGTCATTTAGTGGTGACTGAATCAGCTGAAATTGGGTTACAGTCTCATGATTGTATTTCCCTGCAGCGTCCCCCAGCTGCAGCATAAAAGGCAATTCACTGAGATGCTGTGAGCCGCTTGTTGCCCTTGCAGGGGGATGGGGCTGGATGCTAATGTGTTAGCTAGCTGAGCAGAAAAGTGTCAGGCTCCTTGCAGAACCAGGGGCCCTATTGATGGCCAAAGAAGGAGCTTGCCAAGTTTGGACAGACAGGGGAATGGCTGATAGTGCCACAGTTGTGTTATATTTCAGAAATCTGTAGTCCTCTTATAGGACGCCTGGCCTGCACAGCTCTTTTGTTCTCTGTGTTTGCACTTTTTCTTTACCCCCATTTTGTCACCGTTTCTCTCCAATCAGGGCTGAAAGTGATCGGGGTGCCTTGTTGCGTCCACCGCCAAACGTGCCGTCATGCTTTGTGAGGACGCATGCTCAGACATGCAACAGCTTCCCCGTTCCTTTGTCTTGTTGAGGTGTAACTGTGCTGCATGGAGCTGTTGCCCTCAGAACTCAGATCTGTTTGTCAGCCATGAAAAGGACGAGAAACCCTCCGAGGAGATGCGTTTTTGTGATTTTAGACGTTTCTCCTTGCACCATTGCAGTTCATCCAGTCAACGACATTGGCAGTTTGAGAAGTCCTGGTAATCCCATGTGCGATACATTAGACGATTTCTCCTCTAACACCTCTGATTAGTGCAGCTTTAAGCGACTCAGTCGGAGTTTTGCCACACTAAGCAGCTTTTAGGTTGGCCAGGCTGTTATTTCAGGTTACAGATGTGTCACTATCACAGCCTGGCAGCACTCCTTGATGGCGCAGCGGGAGTCTGAGGTTGTTGGACAGAACCAACAGGACGAAGAAAAGTGCCCGTGTAGCATTTCATTTAGGGATTCCAGAAGCAAGAAATGTAAAAGATGACATCGCTCACATGTCGCTCTTTATAGACCTGACAACATTTCTCTCTCCTTTGTGACTCTGTCAAACACCAACATAATTTGTGTTTGTCAAGAATCTGAACATGACCTGGTTAAAAAAAAAAACATTGTCTGGCACCATTTTCTGTGGAAAACCTTTTTCTGTCTGCCTCTGTGAAGATTAAAATGTGAGATTTTTTCTTTTTTTTTACGAAACTAATTCAAGCAATCATCTTTCGCAAATCCGATTTTATGCAATGGATACTAATGGAAAGCAGAGAATTTAGAAAACACATAAACACTGGATCCAGATATAACTGCCAAGTCGTTTTGTTACATTTATAATTATCACCAAGCTATAGTTATACGTGAATTTATTTTTGTTTCCACAGCTCCTGTCTTTTACATCTGTTTTAATCCAAACTTTGGCTTTCAAACAGGTTCATGAACATAAGTACATGAGCTAATAAAAGATATTTACCCCACTGTAAATGTCTGCAGCAGCACATTTTCCCAATGTAGAGTCAGAGCTGTACATGCCAGTGTTTAACAAGGCCTGTAAGAATCACATTGCATCCTGCAGGCTGTGTTGCACCACAAGTTTTGATACTCAAAACTTTCTGAGGTATTAAGGCTTAATTATTACTAACAGGATTGTTGAAGTTTACGTTTCTAACCTTATCTATGGTCACAAATGCTGGGTAGTGAACAAAATTGCAGTGTTTGTAGCCAGAATGTGTGCTGTTAGCTACAGCCTGATGAGCAGCACCTGTGAATTAAAATTCATGTGTGCACACAGATTTTTATTTCCCATTAATGCATTTAGAAGCTGGAGCTGATGAAGACCTGTGAGTTATTTTCAGCTGGTTTCATGACTGACTAAACATTTTATAATTGCACTTAAAAACTCACATTACCAAGAATGTTATAGTGCGGTTTTGAGTGTAGAAATGAGTTTTTTTTTTTGACCACATACAGTATATCACAAAAGCATCCTGTAAGACACTGCCAAAATAAAGTAAAAAGACAAACAAGGTTTGTTGTGCTACCAGTGTACTTCAGAGATGCTCCACATAGCTTGCAAATGGCGTGGCTTTTGTAGAGTTTTCCATCCTTCTTGTAAAATTGGAAAAGTTCAAACTAGTATTTTGTCTGGATGATGAAGTGAAAATCTTTCACAGTAACTCACTAGCATTGTTACTATTCTCGTCTTCATTCATGGTGAGCTACGGAGCATCCGTGAGAATAGCTTATCCCCGGCTCGCACAGTGTTTTAGAGACGCGCTATCAACCGATTGCTCGTCTTGCGATACCTGGTCCATGTCTCTACAGTGGATTTTTCTAAGGACATATGGCTGGTTGTTATCAATTCATACAGCTGCTACCAACGCAGCTGTATTGCTCGCTTGTCAAACCGGATATCCGGTCGTATCGGTTTATCTTTCACAACTCTAATAGTTAAATCTTTATGACAAAGCAAAATGGGACTAATCTCTTATTTATAAAAACAAGTAAATATTTCATGAATGTAAAGTTAGGGGACTATAAAAAAGCAGAGGGGGACAAAAAGTTCATGGTTGGCTTTCCCTTTTTTATTTCTTGAGCATAATTTTGAAACAGTAGTGGCAAAAAAAATTGCTTCTTTTTTACCTTCTACTCACCTTTAACATGTTATGGTTAACAAAGTTGAATTAAAGAATGAAGAACAGAAACTAGAGAGAAAAACCAAAATCCAATAGAGACAAAAATGGAGACATGATGGAAGTGAGATGAGGAGGAGGCCATAAAGTATTGTGGGGAGGGGACAGATGGTTAGGAAAGCATCGCTAACATACAGAAACTGTCAGATCAATGACAGCGAAAAAAAATGAAAAGGTCGAATATGGAGTGAAATGAATGCTTGTTTAAAATTCAAATGTTGGGTGCCTTGGAATGTTGGGAGACTAGAACCAGTCTGGGCTCTGTAGTTACCCACATGATAGCCTGATAACCATGACAACCAGCTGGCCAATCCACTAGACCGCAGCTAAACGTGAGGTCATGTATGTGTAGAGACCCACATGCACCTTCTGGCTCAGTGAATCTTCTGGCAGAAACCCACTAATAGTTTCAACTGGTTTTGCTTTTCAGATCCAGTTTTCTGAGAGTATATAAAAAAAACACCATCAATAATCAGCAGCAGCAAGGCTTCTTACAAGAATTAACAGAACTCACATCATGAGGTTTTATCCTCTCTACTCTAAATTTTTGTCTTTGTCTTAACCGTATGATGGTGGATGGCTGAATAGATGCAACATAGATCATTTTTTGTGTAAGGGAAATCTTCAGAGACTAGATGGAACAAGTCTGTGGGCTGGATATGGCCCGGTGGCCACCAGTTGATAGTCACTGCTTTTAGACGTCATGGCCCTCCCTCCTCCATCAGAATGTAGTCTCAGTTGTCCTACAGCATCACTCATGTAGAACATGGTGTTTACTCACCTGGAAAGCCTTTGGACTTAACTGGAAGAGCTGCTGTAACAACAGTCACTGCTCTAGAATTGTGTCTTGGGAGGATGGAGAAGCTCTTGGGTTTTTCCAGGATTCTCAGAGGAGACCACATTATTTTGTATGTGTGGCCTGAAAGATTAGAGTCAAAGTCTTCCACAAATGCATGTCAGGTACAGATGAGCGCTGCAAACTATCTGTGAAGCACTCTGGATCATTGGACCCACTTGACTGATGATCAGGCACACCAACAGGAGTCTGTGTGTGTTCTAAAGAATTCCTGTGTTTGTAAAGACAAAAAGGTGAGACAATGATCTGCAATTCAAAGCACTTAAAGTGATGGTCTTCAGAAAAAAATGCAACTTTAAAATGGATCATGTATAAATGTGTGTGTGAGGTTTCACAGTAAAATGGCATCACAGGGAGCAGAGCACCTGAGGGCATATTTAACTTCCTCCTACCCTACATTTGTTCTTTTTTTACCTTCTTTAAGAGACTCCAGCTGTGCTCTCACCTCTCTGCTGTTTCCTTTTCCTCATTTAAAAATGGAGATTCATACATTTTTTAAGTCTCCTACCCCATTTTTTCTGAATGCAGTCAAGAGTTATCTTTCTCTGACTTAATCTCGTTTTCACTTTTCATCTTCCTCTTAAATAATTTTTCTTTAATTCCATCTCCTTGAGTTTCCTCCTTCTCTTGCACTTTTGCTTGTTTTGACTCTCGGTCCTCTCAGCATGAATTCTGAGTCTTGCTGCTCATTCGGCTGATTTCTGGGACGGAGTCACAGACTTCCATGTGCGAACACAGTCACCGGTGGAGGTCTGACTTCTCTGATGCGTTTGTCGTGGTGCACGTCCTCAGCCTGCGGCTCTGGACACAGCAGGAAACATTCCAGTAAACATTCATTAAAACAAGACTCCCACAAACAACAAATGTAAGCAGGAATGTGTGGTTTGATCCCAAAGCCTACAAAGAAATAAAAATGTGTTTCAAATCATATTTTAATCTCATCCTAAAAAAGAAAGATACTGTTTTAAAAAAGTGAAGTTAAATGAGGAGGGAGCGTCTTCACTAATTTTGTATCTTCATCTTTAAAGATAAAAGTGATAAAAGTAGATAAGGTAAAGATAAAAATAAAAGTTAACAGATATGTTCTTGGACACATAGTGCAGATTTCTGCCTCTGACTGTGCATAAAATATAGAAACATCATTTTTTTCCAGATGGAAAAACCTCACAGAGATAAATTCTGGTAAATTAGAGAACAGAGCTTCTTACCAAAAGACATAAATTAACCTGCTAGACGTTTCCAGAAAGGCAAACGAACTTCTCTGCTTTGTGAGATGCAAATTCTGATCTATTGGAACAAGAATCAGCTCATTAATAGTATCCCTGCAGAGAAACAGCAGCACGTTAGCTGGGATGTTTCTCTGACACAGAAAGGGAAACAGTGAGTGGATAAAGATAAAAAAGGATGCAGAAAACTCTAAAGTACTGCAGTGGATCTACTAAACCAACAAACGAAAGCTGAAAATAACTCTCGACTGATAGGATAACTTCTTTTTTCAGAGCTTTATAATGTTAATGCTTCTGTATGTCAAAGGATTTCGGATTTCGTTGCAAAGACTGAAACAGAACATAGTGGAAAATAACTATAAATTTCCACCTCACATCCTGTCTCACATACTGTAGAGAATTAAGTGTGGCAAGATGACATAATCTTAACATAACAGTAACTAAGTAAGCTGTTGTCGAATAACCAACAGACCAAATCAGTCAACAGCATTTAGAGATCTAACTGAGGAAATAACTAATATTATAGATAGGATAATGTATGCTGTTGGAGTATTTATTGATTTTGATTGTAAATCCTAACATATTGCTCAAAAAAAATGGAAAGGCATGGAATTAGAGGGGTGGGGTGGAATTGGTTAAAGACCTATATCAGTAATACAAAATAGTTTGTGCAGTTGGGTGAATCAAAAAAAATCAAAATCAAAACTTTTAGATATAATTTGTGGAGGGCCGCAGGGCTCAGTGCTTGGTCCAAAATCATTTATTATGTATATAAATGACATTTGTAAAGTAACTGGACCTTTGAAATGGGTTATATTTGCAGATGATGCCAACATACTTTGTTTTGGACAAACGTTACAATATCCAGTGGATATGGCTAAAACGGAATTAAATAAAAACAACAACAAATTATCATTGAATTTGAATAAAACAAAATAATGGTATTTGGTAAACAAAAAATGGACGTGCAAGTCTAACTCATAATAGATAATGTAAAAGTAAAAAAAAAAAGGCTGGCCCTAGCCAATTTGGCGCCCTAGGTAAGATTTTTTACATTACCTACATTCAAAAATTTTATTAAATAAAATTGTCTTTAATGTGGGAAGCTAATAAAAGTTAACTTTTCTTTGTAAAACTGATGTACTACTAACATAATATTCTTTGCTATGTGGTTTTTCCAATTAGGAAAAAAAATATTACTTATCACTTTTACAAAGAAAAGAGATTTTTATTTTTGTTTTTCTTTCCCTTTTTATGGCACACCCTGGAGGGCCAGCACCCTTAGCAACCGCCTACTCTGCCTATTAGCCCCTGATTGAAAGAGTACATAAAAAAATTTTTTTTTGAGTAATCCAAATCACTACATTTTGTTGGAAATCAGATGTGAGAGCCAAATTAGCAAGAGACATTGCAGTGCGTAGCAAAGCAAGACCCATACTGGAACAAGGAGTGCTGTATATTCTGTATTATTCTTATTGCCTTACCTCCACTGTTTGACACCAAAGACTTTAATAAAAACACTCACTGAAAACGGATTACAGACCAACTGAACTTTCAGTTAGTGGGATTTTATCATCCATCATGATAAATACTGCATGCTTGTTGGCCAAACATTAAAGTCTAGAGAACCTAATCTCATATTAAACCTCCTGTGGGTTCATCCTGCCCAATAAGAATCTCCTCTGGTTTTTAGAAGCTCAGCATTTGCTCTCATGAGGGAAAAGGAAACTCTTAAATGCTTTATGCGATCAGTTGGAGCAGCAGCAAAAGTCACCTCATCCATTTTTTCTCTCCATAAGCTTTCAGCTGGAATTAAACCATAAATTCAGATCTGGTTTATGGGGTTGTTCTCTTTCGGCCATGCCAGCTAACCTCAGTGGACCGGCGTGTCGTTAAGTGGTCCATTAAAAAGAGGACCAAAAAGCCCTCAAATTGGAAAACATTTTTGTTAGACACAGAGGACATCTTAGCATTTGCTTTTAGGAGAGCAATTAGAAGTCTTGTAGTGTTCCTCATCGTGGCTGAGCCACAGACAAACACGAATACATTGGTGAAGGGAGTTAAAAAGCTTCAGTTTGTCTCATCAGTCCAAGAAACGTCTCCCAGAAACTTTGGGTCTTGTCAATAAGAACTTTAGCAAATTCCAGTCTGAATCTTTGTGTTGATTTCTTCCGATAGTGGCGCACTACCACTGAGCCTATTGATTCAAATGGATGCTGTGATCAGATAGTGATGTACTTTGACCTTGGAGTTCAGCTTGAATAGTTTCCTTGACTCTTTTTCTCTCATCTGCTGCATCCGTCTGATCAACATTGGGTTGCATTTCCTCTTGCAGTCCACCACACAAGAGGTTGACTACAGTCCAATAAACCTTTATACTTTTCAAAATTATTGTCAGCTGTGGTCTGAGGAACATGAAAGTACTTGAAGATAGTCTTGTAGCTTTTACCTTTAGCCTGACTATCTACAACCGCCTGTGTCATGTATTTTGGTTACTTTTTGATTGATTTTTTTCAGGTTATGGTTAGATTTGTGGCTATTATATTTTATTTTTTAATGTTTTTGTAATCTTGTTTGAGCTCTGTTACATGTGGGTTTTTTTTGTTCAGTTGATCTCCTTGCTAGCTCAGTTTCTCCTAGGTGCCACCTCTCTGTCAGTTCTGCTCCTGCCCTGTCCTCTCTCACCTGCCCCCTCTTGTCATCATGCCAGGTGTTTCCACTATGTTTATCAGCCCCAATCCTTATATTCCAGCAGTCTCTATTTCTCCCTCAGTAGAGCATTATGTGTGTGTTTCACACCATGTCTGGGTCACTTCATTGTTTCTCCTCCAAGATCACCTCAAGTTTGGTCTTTGTAAATAACTGCTGCCACCTCAGTTTGTTTGTTTTTTTATCTCATTAAACTTTTTGCTGACATTTTACCACTTTTACAATAACCCTAGAACATATCCCTTCCCACCCTCCACCATCCCAAGATTCCAAATCCATCATAGTTCTACTCAGAAATCTCAATCTCTCAATTTTAGTTTTCATGTCCAACCTATGTTTCCAAAGTTGCATTATTGATCCTTTCTGATGACAGTTCCAGGTAAGCAACATCCACTTATTGTCGCAGCCAGTCAACAAAACAATGTGTCATTAGGAGTCTTCCACCTCTGAGCTATAATTTCCTTCACTCCAGTCAGACTTGACAACCAGATTCTATGAGTTCTCTCTGTTAGAGATAATTATGGACCGTTATTTTAACAGGTGCACAGCAGAATAAGGGGAGAGGAACTTCAGTTATATCAGTGATGAAATAAATGTGTTTGACTGGGGAGTGGAACAAGCAATAGGGATTCTGGTGTTTTGTCTCTAATGGTTGGCGTCAAACATGTTTGGTGACAACATTTCCTACGAATATAACGGTGATCAGAGTTTCATTCCCAAGGACAGCATAACAATTTGTTATAGACATATAAAACCACTCTGTTTGTTTTGAACAAAGTTTAAGTCTAGTTTTTTTTCCCCTGGATCTCATTGTGTCAGCCTGCATTCCACGACAAACAAAACAACCACAACAATAACTTTCTTTCTGAGCTCCTCAGACAGCTCTTGACTTTACTTCATGTTCAGTACGCTGCACAAAAGAAATACCAAACTGTCCAGTGGATGTTTGTTTCCTGTGAAATGGCGGAATGTTCTGATGAAAAGCTTGAAAGCTCCTGTGATACTAATTAGATTGAAACATGACTTTAATGGAAAGATTAAATGTTTTTTCCTAACTGTATTCAGACTCAGTGCAGATGAGCATTGAGACGCTCTCATGTAATGAGACGGGATGATGTGCAGTCTTGTGGCAAAGGCAGCGGGCTCTGTAATTAAGGAGCGGGGCTGTCTGAGGGCTCATGTTGCTGTTTTTTTTTTTTTATTCATATCTCGGCGCTCATTCATCTTTTCATCACAGCCATATTTTCTAGGCCAAGCAAGCGTTCCACTCCAATAATCGTGCAGACAGATTAGCATTGCTCTGGCGTTCTCCAGCAGAATATGAGTGCATGTGATGCTGCACGGATGTGATGCTTTGTGTATGTGTTTCCTCTCTGTCTCTCTCTCTTTGTGTGTGCACTGACATGCTTTTAGATGCACACAAGCTGAAAGTGCATCGATTTTCTGAAACATGTTAGAGTTTGTTTCGGATTAAGCTAATAACATTGTTTCAACGTTAGCTTTTTTTGTACAAGAAAGGATTTCTTTTAACAGGATGCAAGTCACCCTAACAGGATGCAGCCAAAAGATGAGAAGTGGGCAGTTTAGTTTCTGCCTCTATCTAAGTGTGTTTGTCTGTTAGCAAAATAGCTCATGAACCAGAGGATGGATTTCAACGAAACTCTCAGAAACTTATTAGTGGATGTTTAACTGCTGCTGATTAAGATTTGGAGTCCATTTGGTTCAAAATAGGTGCCACAGCTAAGCAATCTAAATGATGACATAAATGGTTATAATGTTAATTTTAAAGATGCAAAGCTACAATTTGGTTTGGTAGTAGCTGAGGATTATTCTCAACACATAGCTCAAGCACTAACGGTTTGCATGAGATATTTGTTTAAAATGTGGATATTAACTATTGGAGTCAACCTTGTTCGTTAGCAAAATATCTCATGAATAACAGAACAGATTTTAATAAAACGTTCAGAAACTAATTGGTGGATGCACATCCACAACTGATTAACTTTTATAGTTGAGCCAATTCAAGGTGGCTGCTACAGCTAACTGAATTTAAAAGACACAAAAAAATGTTGTAACTCAACTAATGTGACAGATATGAAGCTAAAATTTGGGGTGGTAGTAGCTGAGTGTCCCTAACACATACTCTGTGGCATTAAAACCAGTGGTATGAAAAGGCAACCTTAAGATTGTACAATAACCTGACAAATTGGGCCAGAAGAAGAGCTAATTTAACGTTGTGTCCACTGAGATCACTTTAAAAAATGCCAGCACTATTTTTGTCCTAATGTGCTGAGTCACATCCAGGAAGAATGAGGTTTACTGAGTCACATTTAAAATTTCCTATGGATCTCAGCTCTCATAAGATTCTGCTGTTCGTGGGTTTTTGTAGCCTGTATCCACTATGATTTTCACAAATTAGAACCAGGTGGGGACAGTTTTTTATTTTCTGTTTGTTGACTCATTTAGTTTGTTTTATCACTGTTTTTATTAGAAGTGACAAGCTGTTTAAAAGTCTGCTGTCTCAACCTAATCCTCAAATAGACTGCTCATCAATTTTACTTAAAGTTTACATTCTGTCAGCTGTGCCACATCAACATAATGATCTACATTCTGGGACAGAAACAGAATAATTAAAAAAAAGAAATCACCAAAGAAGCTAAAAGGATTTTATTCCACAGCCTGTCGTAGTCTGTTTTTTTCCTGTGTCCCTGGTCTGTGTGTCTGATTGTGCCTCTCACCTGTTGTGCTGCCCCAGGTGTGTCCTGTTTCCCTAATCAGCCCTGCCCTTTAAATGTTTGCTCCCTG
>JAVKLF010000060.1:12156702-12174962 GCA_034783495.1 Millerichthys robustus | reverse complement strand
GCAAGCCACAAACATCCATGTTGTTAAAAGTCACAGGAGGTAACTCATCCAAGTAATGGGACACAAATCTGGGAGTTCTGTCTCCGCATTCGTTTAGCACTTTGAGGCAGGCCTTCACATTGTTGATGTCCTTTTGTGCTCCTTTATATGAGATGTTACGCTGAGAAGAAGTGCAAAGCTCATATAGTGTCTTCTTTGATGTTTCTATCCAGTCAGAGTCAGAAGTGTTGACGGCCAACAAAACAATCTCATCCTGGCTTAGAGTCTTAAGTTTGATAGAAAGAAAATGTAGCAATTCATCCTCTACGATAATTAGATCCTCAACAGTTTTATATATGCATGGTTTTAGGTGAGCTCTAGAAAACCCCGGAGATCCGGAAGAGCGCGCTACGTCCACGTCCGCCATCAGCAGTTACTGTGCTGTTACTGTATAAAGACAACACAATATTAAAAAACAAAAAGCACAGACAAAAATAAATGTCATTAAAAGCCAACACAAAAACATTGTGTCTGTCACAAACAGAAAATTTAGACTTTTTTAAAAAAAGGTAATTCTTTCAGTTTGGTTTTTTGTATAAAAGCTTCCACATGATTGTCTTTCAGTTATTATTATTATTACTTAAACACAGTTGGTTTTTGAGATTCAATTCATAAAGTCAGTTACCTAAACCCTGTCACAGATAACAAATGCAGATCAGACTGTATTGTCCTCAGATTCTGTTTAAGCTGTACATTGAGACTAAGAACAGAAATAAGTAAAAACCCACTATTCCTTTCTGCTGCTTCTCTTATTTCCCTTTTTTCCCTCCATCTCTCACAGGTGGTTATAAATTACTCAATAGTGAAGGGTCTGAAGTACAATCAAGCCACCCCGACCTTCCACCAGTGGAGGGACGCCAGGCAGGTCTATGGCCTCAACTTTGCCAGTAAGGAGGAGGCCACCACCTTCTCCAACGCCATGCTGTTTGCTCTCAACGTCCTCAGCGCTCAGGATGGAGGTACGGCTTCTCCTCAGAATATCACACATCTAAACATCAGCAGACGTGTCTTTAATTTAATAGAAAGAAGATAAATAATAACTGGCCTGAGCTTGCGCACTTCGAACTCCATTATTTGTTACCCACGTCTTCCTTTCTGGGTCAACACGGGGGTCACTGGTGCCCATATCCAGCAGTCACAGTGCGAGGGGCGAGGTACACCCTGGCAAGTTGAAGATGTGACAAAAAAAGATTTTTAAATATTGCTGCATTGAAGAATATATTCTAAAAACTTGTATTGTTAATCTTATAAAGTAACACTGACAATGATGCAAATTTCAAAATGTTACACGTGGATTTAATCAAACCGATGATGCTCTACTACTCTACACATGTAAAGAGTGGTGATAAACATGGAAAGTAAAATCCGCCTTTTAAAATTATTATTTTATTATTATCATTTATTTTTTCAGTAAAATGTGTATTCTAGATTCAATTAGAAACGTAACCCTCCTTTAAAACGGTTTGGCTTTACTTAACGTGTCTGAAATCTGATTTCAACTTCCCTGATGGGCAATGGTCATTTGTGAACTAAACACATAAATGTTGTATTAGTGGAAAGTAAAAATAAAGATGTAGTTTGTAGCACCAGTGATGTGAGGTTTGTGGCTGGTGAGGCACTCTCATATCAGTATTTGTTCACACATTCAAACTGTAGCTCACTTGATGCACATTTCATTAAAACAAACTTATGTCCTATACCTTCACATGAATGAAGTCCACACGCCGGTCACAATACCTCAACTAATATCTTAGATAATATCAGCAGGGACACCTGGACATATGGGGTTAAAGAAAAATTGTCTATATATACGACTGTAAACTGGGAAGGACAGAGAAAGACTGAGGTGTGTTTATTCTAGCTTCCATTCAGTTTCCCGGCAGTAGCAGCAGGAGTGTGTCCTCCAGCCTTCTGATTAGAATGAGTCACAGAGAAGGTCCTCCCTGGGTCTCGTGTTTGAGAGCAGACCTTTTCATCTGCCTGATAAGATGGCAAAAAAGCTGGAGTGAGTGACAGCAGCTGAACACGAGAGCACTAATACACAGATCTGACATACAGGAAGCTGACTGCTCCTGCTGCAGGATTCACACAGCAGAAACACCTTTTTATTCTCATTTATGCATGAGGTACAGAGAGGAGATGTTGCACAGTAAAAAGACAAATATGAACGTTTTCTTGCTGTCGATACCCTCTAGTGGTGAGGGGGCCAAACTCGCTTTGTCTTCACTGCTTCAAAGAGTTGAGTAAAATAATGTCGTTTCTGACATTTTTACAGTTGGAAAATAAAAATAGACTCACAAAATACCCATGTGGTCATTACTAGGTTTTAGTTTATTATAGTAATAATAAAAACATGCAACTCAAAATCAAAAAATACAACTTTTTGATTTGTTTTCTCACAGATATGTCACAATCGCATGTAACAACTTCTAGTTTTTGTCGAACATTTGAATAAAACAGCCGACTCAGCAGGCCGCGGGTGTGCTCAGGTCGCCTCCTCATGTTTTGTTCACTCACCTGCCTCCCTCCAGTCAAACACAACCTTTTGAAACATGATCCAGAGGAGCTCGCTGCGCTGCTGCTGCTGCTGCTGCGGGTGTGACTTACATGAAGATGACAGACGATACGGAGGCAGGGGGTGGAGGATAGGAGGAATTAAGAGGGGAAGCAGGCAGGTGAGGTGAGAGAGAGAAAGAGAGAGAGAGGTGACAGACAAGGAAGATGATGATGATGATGATGAGAAGGAAGAAAAGGTAGCTCATGTGGGGAGAGATGGTCAGGAGGGAGTGCATCTGTCAGTGTCTGTGTGTCTGCTACAGCCGCTTCCTCTTCTTCAGCATGTCATGTAGGTACAAAACAAATGTGCTGCGTGTTTGTCTGGAGCTAAAATACTGCATGACTGTTCAAATGTTTTTGTGTTTAAAGTTAATTACTATTAAAAATGGCTTGAAGGGTAAAACCTGATTATGAAATCCTAATTATGCAGGAACAAAAACATGGCAACGAAAGTACAACACAGCTTCTTCATGAAGACGTGGTTCTTATTATGTTTCAAATAGCTTCAGTAGCTGACATGACAGGTGTAACGTCAGGAAATTTGTGTTTGGTAGATTACTTCTTTGTTGTAACAATGTTTCTTGGCAAAATATCTTGCAATTAGCACCTGATTGGCAGCACCTGGGCCTACCAGAAGTTTAAAACAAGTGTCAATTCTAACAGCAATATAAGCTGTTTGGCAGAGAGGATTTGGCAAATTTTTCATTTGCACAACCCACATGCTCAGCTCTAATGCTCATCCCACACTAATGATCAGGGAAATTAACAGGCTCTCTGACAATATAAGATTTAGTGATGAGAAGCATTGTTACAAGAAAGAAAGAATCTACCAAAGACACTTTTTGTACTAAGTTTATCTGGCAGGAACAGGCGGAGTGCATCCTAAAGTTTTCAACAAAAACATTTTAATATAACTTTATAGTCATTATGGCTTTTAGAAACATATTGTTCGGCGAAGTCTCAATAAATACATTTAGTTTGTTTAATATCAGAAATTTACTTTTGATGTAAGTACAGTAAATGTCAGATACTTTAAGACTTTTACTCAAGCTATTTTATGGTACTTGTACTTTGACTCAAGTGTCACTTTCAGGTATTTTCTACAACAATGTCAGTATGGCTCCTCCACTGCCTGATCCGTCCCTGTTTATCTTTGAATCCCTCATTAAACTCCTTAAAAGGGCCATGTTTTGTAAAAGTGTGAAGTTTTAAGGTTTAATATTTGTCTCGGAGAGGAGGCCTGAGTCGTGTCCTTTGTCACCTTGTGTTATTTCTGGACCTGTTACTTGATTAACAGCAACCATTAGCATCACTAAGCTGACGTGTAAGCAGTTGGAGGACATCGTCAGCAGGAGTACTGACCCTGAAATCTATTATATAAGACACGCTTTTCATTAGACAGAACAGGACACAGAGCGACATCTATTTATCATGGTTTGGTTTTACAACTCTATTACTTTTGTGAAGGAAAGCATAAAAGTTCAAGACGCTGCAGAATTCCTCCTCTGACGATTTTAAAAACAAGCTCAACGAAACAACATTGTTCTCGAAGAAAACTAGATATCCAAAGAGTTTTAGAGTTTGTTTTAAATTCTTATCGTTCCTTCTGATTTGAATGTAAGCTCCCGGTTCAAGTCCTTCCCTCATTATCTCATCATGTCATGAATTAATCACACGTCCTTTCTGCAGATCTCACTAATGGTGTTAAACAGGTTACTGCTCAGCACGCCTCACAAGGAAGAGGGAAAGACAACAAGAAGGGTTTGACAGGTTTATTTTAGAGCTATTTCTGTTGTTTTTGCCTTTTGTCTCCAAACTAACATTGATGTTATCAGTGACATAAAAAAAAAATGTTGCATCTTCTGCGTTTTCTGTTCTTTTGGGGTAGAAATCTCCCTTTTGTGAACTTTTACCGGATCTGTAGTCTTCTCGGTGTCCAAATCAGGTATTTATTAGCGTATTTCTGTTTGTTCTCATTTTGACTTTTCTCTTCTGCTTTTTCTGCAGGTCCAGTTGTCCAGCGTCCAGTCCAGAATGGCCCGACTTCAGATGAGATGGAAGCCCAGAGGGCAAGGTGAAAAAGGTTTTCTCTGAATGCCTGTGAAAATTCTCAGTTTTCAAACAAGAATTGATCGAAGTCCAGTTGCCTTCGATTTAAGCCGGCTTGCTGTTTTCTCTGAACGTATAAATACAGCCTGCAGAGCTGCTTATCATCCTCAATGATCAGAGGTTGAAGCTGAAGGTAGTTTAAGTTTTTATATGCAGCTCCGGCTTGCTTCATATGAAAGATTAATTAGGGATTAATCCCGTCGTGACTCTGTGGGATTAAGTGACCAAAGCTCAAACAACTCTGGTGAAATTGTTCAAAACTGTTTAAAACAACTAACTTTTTAAATTAAATTTTCATAATAATTTATTGGACTTTATCTTTAACTTTATCTTTTCTTATCTTTATAAAGTAGTCTTTCCCAGCATAAACACGATCTGTTCAGGACATAAATACATTAAAACATGTTGTTTGTCTGCATCTAATCCAAACACATTTCTTTAAATCAGAACATTTGAGCCTGATTAAATATAATCTGTGGCTGAATTTGGCACAGTTTCATTTGTGCAGCGCTTTGCAGAATCCAAGAAAGTTTACTGAGAGCAGTGAACCAGCTAACTAATTAGACATTAGTTCTGGGTTTTAAAGGTGAAAGGAGGATCTTAAAGACAATGATGGCAGCTGTAAACTGCATTTATTGGACTGATGATTCTCTGAGACTTTTCTAAAAAAAAAAGAATATCTATCAGTCTTTACCACCAGTGTGAGTGTGATGTGATGAGACTGGGTTGTGGTTAAAAGACGCTCTGGTGTCTCCTGATGATTAGTGATCTAAGCAGGAGGACAGTCAGTCTGAAGGTTTGGACTGTTAGAGAAAAAAAGATTCTCAGCTATATTTAGACCTCAGTGACGTGACATTTCCTGCTCATTTCTCTGTGCTGCGTGTTCAGGAGCTCAGGACATGTCCTCTGAATTATTTCCAGCTTGTGAACTTTTTACCAGCCCCTGTTCAAACGGAAACAACGGATTAAAGGCTGTAATTCCAGTCCAACGTGTTTGACAATTTGTCCCAAAGATGAGCGTCACTTTTGAATTCCTCAGCTCCGTTTCCACCCTAATGTCAGACACAACCAGGTCTTTGTTGCCGTTTCCCAACATTTCAGCTCATCCAAACCACCGAGGCTTAAAAGAACAAATAGATCAGTCTGATTCCATGCCGACTAACCCATTTCTTGGATTAGGGTTGGGATTGGGACGGGGTTTTCAGGTCTGTATTTGTCCGTGACAGCTCTCTCTGGTGGCACATCAGGGAGGCTTCTGTCTCAGCATTCCTCCTTTCCAGCTCACAGCTGGAAGGTTCTCCTTCCTCTCCTTCTTCACCCTCCTGGGCCGTGACACACATATTCTTCCTGCATCACAGAGGCAGAAAGAAAGAAGGATGGGAAAAAGAAAGAGTGCAGGAAACAGGGATGGTTGGGAGTGATGTAGGTTATGAAGTGTGGTTTTTTGTGCTGTCATGATTAAAATAGAAGCTGTGCAACAATTCTCAGTTATGTTAAAGAATGTATGAAGTTATATAAATGAGTGTCTCATCTGCTTCCATTTAAACAGTTTTACATAAAACGCTGTCGTCAAACAGCAGCAGGCTGTGTTGTTTTTCCTTTTAAATAAGTAAAAACTAGTAAGAATAGTAAAAATAATTAAACTTTACACTGAAAGAATTGGAAAGATTGCTTTTTTAAATCAGAGAACCTCCTATGATGAATGCTGAAATAATTTGTAATTTATTGCTTTATTTTTTCGACCTTAACTTATTCATTTTCTTTCCCAAAAGCAAAAATAAAAAAGCCATATTTAATTTAATAAATGAATAATAAATAGATATACAGAATTCCTGAGTTGTGTTCCAAGACGAGAACATAAATAATTAGACTAAAAACTGTGTCAGTACAAGTCTAAGTTTATTACATATTCTACGTGGCAGCACATCCCATCAGTGTTTTCCTTACAAAAGTTTCTCCAAATATAAACTTAAATGCTCCAAAGTTTTACACGTTACATTTGTTTTTTATTTAAAACAATCAAGTTTATTTTATAAACTGCAGACAACAGCTTTTCTAATTTTTCCTAAAGTTTCAAGGGGAATTTTGTTTTGGTTTTGATGGATCTAAATACATTTCGACTTCATCTTATTTCCTTTCCTTTATTTTGTAAATTATTATTTTTATATAATAAAATAATATAAAGTATTTATAATTTATCTGTTTGTTTAGAAGATACACACAATATATTTGATACTTCCAACAAGTCATAGTACAGCCACTGTGCTGCTTCAACCATTTTTTTATAACTCTTTGTTATATTTCTGAATGCTTGTGCAGATTTTAATTTATATTGTTTTTTTTTTTAACCGTTTGCCTCCATTTGTGTCCTTTTTAGTTTGATTCAGTTTTTCCTTTTTTTGACTGCAACAAAATTGTTCTGTTCTTTTTGTTTGTTTGTTTTTTTTAATTATTCTCTGTTTAGCATTTGACATGTTTTTAACAGACTTATTGGTACACAAGTCATAAAAAACTATTTTTATAATATAATATAATTTTTTAGAAACAGGATCGGCTCATTGTCTGCTTAAAATAAACATTTCCAACTATTTATCCTCTACAAATGTTTTTTTGCCACAAAATGTTTCTAATAATTAAAAAAATAAAAAATAGTGAATAACTAAAACTTTTAGAATTTTTTTTTTATCCTGATGGTATTTGCTGCTCAGAAAATTGTCGCTTTTGAAAAATTTTTGGAATTACTTGCTTTGATTTTGGTGCAGCTTTAAAGCAGGAAATAGTCATTAGACACAGTTTTATGGCTGAACTATTCCTGTTGGTGAAGACTATCAATAGTTTAAAGTTCAGGGTTTTGTGATGCTAACAGAGCAGCTGCTTTTTTCAGGCAGATGATGGAGCAGCAGCAGCAGATGCAGGCTCACATGGAGCGGGAGCGACGCTCTTCTAACTCAGGTAGAAACGCTCAGACGTCTCTCAGTCTCAAACCCGACCGTCTGAATCCTCCTCCAGAAGCAAATTAAATAAAAGCATTTTGTTTTCTTCGTGTTTGTTTCCAGGTTCTCCTTTCCAGGGCCTCCCTGCTGTGCTTTCCGTGGCCCCACCAGTAATACCTCCACCAGTCAACATGGGCGGCCCTCCTCCTCCTCCACCGCCACCGGGCCCGCCGCCACCATCGGCGGGGGCTCCTCAACCGCACCTCCCTCCTCCGCTGCCCATAGGAGGAGGCAGCCAAGGGGACGAGCCTCCTGCTCCCACGGGTCTCGCTGCCATGATCGCTGGGGCCAAACTGCGTCGAGTCCAAAGAGTAGGACGCTGGTTTTGTTGCTGTTGTTTTGAGCTTTGTGCAGGATAAATATTAACTGCCGCTCTGCTCCTCAGCAGCCTGAGGAGAGCTCCTCGGGCGTCAAAAATGATGCCAACCGAACGAGCGGGGGGAGCGGAGGCCTGATGGAAGAGATGAACGCTCTGCTGGCACGAAGGTCAGAGCAATCAGCCCAAACATGAGCCTCGGCAGGCTGCCGATCGTTAGCACATTTGAGTTAATCTCACTATAGCTCGTTTCCATTAAATTGGGAGGGAATTTGTTTTTCTTATCCGCGGCTTCTTCTTTCCCCCAGAAGGAAAGCAGCTTCAGAGAAGCCTGAGGATGGCCAAAATGTGAGTGAGCTAAAAACAAAATAAAGCGGCTGATCTCTATGAGGCAAACAGTAACGGTCACGATGCATTCTGATATTTTTATTTACTTTTCCAGGATGATCCAAACTCTCCATCCCCCAGCACTCGAAGTGGACAGAACTCAACAGGTAAATACATGTTCAAACTACACAATAAATTATGTGTCTGGATCGTGTTTAATGTACGAGAGATAGATTTATTTAGTTGCGGAGGACTGTTTTTTTGTTGTTGTTGTTGTTGTTTCTATCTAATCGTTTGTCCTACAGATGGTGCTAAGAAGCCCTGGGACCGAGCTAACTCTGCAGACAGGTCAATGGTTTCAAGGTAAGAGCTGATAGAATCGCAGCTTGCTCCCCATGGAGAAGAGAATGTGTTTATATTCCTTTTGGTCCTGCAGGGTACGACCTGCAGGGAGTGGCGGAGACACAGACTCATTAGACCTCGACAGGATGAAACAGGTAAAATAAACTAACTGCATGTTTGCATTAAAGTGAAACTGAGGCAGAACTGATGCTTGATTTTTTTATAAATAATGTAATTTTCTGTGTATGTCTTATTTATGCGTTTCTGCCACAACAGGAAATCTTAGACGAGGTGTTTCGTGAATTGCACAAAGTGAAGGATGAAATAATTGATGGTACTTTTTTTTTTTTTCATCTTGAACACAGAGAAAACCCAACCAATCATCATTTAGGAATGGGAATAAAAATATGAGTGGATTTTATTATGTCAATACAGTCTACTTCAATTTTCCTTATGATTTAAAAACCTGATTTATATTAAACGAAGTCACTGGCAGGCAGACTGAGTTGTATAGCTGTCATAAATCATCTGTAATACAGGATTGCCACTCTGACAGAAATATTTGTCATTCAAGTCTAAAAATAAAAAAGGATATTATGAACACGCAGGCCGGACTGAAATAAGCCCGAAAAGTGGCCCTCGTGCCACTAGTTGAAAAGCCCTGCTCTATAGCAAGTGATGTCAAATTTTACTGCCAGTGAATAATTTGGGTTACATATATAAAAAGGTGGATAATGTTACAGAATTGAATGTCCAATTTTAAAAAAATATATTATAAACACAACAGCAAACAGGCTTAAATCAGAGGTAGCCAGACTTTAGATCAAGTATGAACCTATTTTCTGAAACTGTTTTATTAACTGTCACCTGCTCTCCTCCCTCACAGCCCTTAGACTTGAACTCAGTCGAGTCAGCACGACATAATCTTCCAGACGTGAACCACCTTGTTTTTTTCAAAGTGTTGCCCCTGCTGCAGTAGCTGCTGAGGCCCTGAGGAGGAGAAGTCAGGAACTGAGGCCCAAACTGTGACATCTACTCATCGTGTGGAGCTGTGGTGTTGAAGCAACGCAGCGACGTTACTGTAACACCTCAGATGTTTCTGTGTAGCATTTGGTTTGTTTGTTTCAAACAGAAACACAGGGAACCGGCCACGCGCTCACACTGAATTACACAGTTCTGTTATTGTTTTTGTCTGTCTGTTCGCCCAGGTCTCCCTTCTGTCTTTGGCCCAAAGGAAAATAATTAAATGCTTAAATTCCAATGTTTCCTTTTTTCTCCCTAAGTTGGATTTTCATATTATGGTACTATAATTTTCATTATCATTACTATCACACTTATGATCATTAATGTAATGTAATGAGTTGTAGTCGTGTGTTTAATGGTATTATTGAGGAAATGATTGTAAGAACAAGATATTAATGATAATATTACTTTCATTGCACATCACTGTATTTTTTATACTTTATTCAGTTTGGTATTATTATATTTGCTAACACTTCCTGTTCTTTTTCTCATCTACCGACCTTAAGTCTTTTATTATTTTAATTTAGGTATTTATTATTTTTTGCCAACACAATGAGGACTCATGGCAGAAAAAATTAATAATAGGAAATAATAACAGGTTTTTTTCTTACCCTGAAAACAAGAGTGGAGTATTTGGGTGTTGCAATTTTCCAAATAAAAAAATACATAAGATACAAAATTCAAACACCAGAGTATTTGTGATCATGTTGTTGATAAAAATGTTTATTGGCTACATTTTAATGTCTCCTTTTATGACAAAGTGCTTCCTGATCAGAAGAAAAACACACAAAGTTGAAGAAGAATTCAAATAAAAAACTGTGAACGATGTCTTGGATAAACCGATGGGTCCTTCTTTCTGTGCTTGTTTGGTATGTTTTTGATGTCTGCTGCTTTTGTTCTGCAGCTTCTGCAGCAGAGAGATGAGTTAATGTGAGCTGCCAGGTTGTGTTGAAACAATGCTCTGCAGAAACATTTCCCAAATGTAACCCATCGCATCGAACCAGGGATTTAGTTGCAAAGTAGCTTGTGAAGAAATAGGCAGATGTAGCGCATTGATCAAAACCTTTGCAATTATTTCATTTGGTCAAAATATAATGAATAAATACCTTATATAACCTTACATTTTGACATGTTTCCTGGTGAGCTACCTTTTTTCTTTCTATCTGGTTCATCCTAATATCCAAAGATTGAGATTTCCACTTTAAAATGTCATCAAAAATTCCCCATTAGAATAACCTAAAAATGTTTCAGATCAAAAATCAATGCGTTATCTTGATTAGGAAGAGAAATCAAGGCATATCTCTGGAACCGCTCATGATATCAGGATGATCCGCAGGAACCAAAACGATGGATTAAAAAGCCAAAAATGTGAAATGTGCTTAAGTCATTTTGACCAAACTGGATTTGATCCATAGTTTGATGTGATGGGTCACCATAATATAATTAAAACAATCTTAGATATTTTAGTTTGTGCATTTGTTTTGCAACAATCTACAGGTAATCAGGATATATCCCTCCATGTTTTATGCCATAAATGACCCATGAGGCCTGAATCACCACATGGGTCATTTTGATCCCATGGCAGCAGGAGGGATAAACTATCAAGTTCTAACCAGTCAAACCTTATAAATGAAGTTTATGTCATGCGATACTGTGACATCTCATTAGAACTATTAGTGATTTGTGCTAAACATAACTCAGCTACTACCAAATCTAACTTTAGCTCAATGTTGGTAGTTTTGATATTGTGTTGGCTAAAATTGGTTAGCTGTGGCGGCTAATCTTGGGCTGAGTAACTCCAAAAGGTTAATCAGCTGTAGATCCAATTCTTACTTGAGTTTTATTTAAATCTATCCTGTTTCATGAGATATTTTGTTAACAGACTAACAGGATCCACTTTATGTTAATTCCAAGGTTTTAAGCAATGATAAGTTGAACTATGCATTGTGAACTAGTTTGAGCTAGTACCACATGAAATCTTAGCTAAATGAATGTAAAACTGACAGAATTAGAAACACGTTTGTGCTTTCAAAAATCAGGTTGATGTGGCGACCATCTTGAATTGGTCCAGAAGTTAATCTGGTGAACAGATCCTTCTCAATCATTTGTGCTAAAGGTATAAATTAGTGACAAATCTCAGCTTCTAACACAAAGTTTTAGCTTAAAAACTGTGAAAATGATTGAATTCTAATTTTTCTTTGCTAAGTTGGCTTAGCTGAAGCAGCCAAATATTGGATTGACTAGAGAACTTTCTGTTAGTTTCAATCAATTCTGTACAGTGATATTTTGCTAACAAAAAGAGAAACACGTTGCCGATATTGCTTGCAGCTTGCAACAAATGTGCAAAATTCTAAAATATATATCCAACATAATAACTATATCTGCTGTTTTTGACATAGAGAAAAGATCTGTGTAGCATAGTGTAAAACGTGGATCCACAAAAAGACAAATGGCCGAGCTTTGGAAAGATTTTCTTTCTTATCTTTTTACTTGGTTTGGTTATAAATCTATTTGGAAACTAAAAGCACAGGTGAATTTGACTAAGCAATCAGTAAGGTTAAAGGAAGTAGTTTTAAAAATTCTAATTTTAGGTTTTCTTTTTTAAGTTTGATGCTTTAATAGTCAAAACAGTTCTTTTAGCTCATAATTGTGTCACCTGTAATAAGGTTTCTGTTTAATTTACCAAAATAACTCCTTTTCAATACCATTTATGAAGTGGTCATCTGAAGACAAAAGTTCTGCGGAACACAGAAATCATTACAAGTTCTGTGTTGGATTTTTAAGGCTCATGAGCTCAGAACACATGCGTGATTTTAAAGCCTCAAAAAACTGGTTACAGTTAAACATATAAGAAAAAATAAAATACCCCAAATCAGCAAAGTAAGAACTACATAAACCAACTAAAAGTCAACACGTAAAGATAAATTGTAAAAACGTATTTACATTTTTGTCAATCATTTAAAGGACTTTAAAATAAACTGCAATTAGTCTCCAGGGGGCGCTCCGTTCCACTTACAACTTCCGTGCTATCGCTCCATTGGCCTGAGTCACGTGACTGGTGTTGCCATTTTGAGGGACTAAAGTCGAACACCGCAGATTAAAGTCGTGTAAAGGAACCCAAGAGGGTAAAATGCCTAAATGGTGTGCCATTTATTCGTGTAACAACAGACATTCAATGAAAGATGAAAAGGGGAAGCAGACCCACAGGTTTTTCGTTTTCCCATCGGCCGAAAAGCAGCCGGAAAGGAGAAAGCTGTGGGCGCGAGCTTGCAGGAGAAAAGACCCTCTAACCAGAGCTGCGTGGGCTCCTAAAGACACTGTCAAATATGTTTATGTCTGCTCTGAACACTTCATCACAGGTAAGGACTTTGTTTAGTTTACTGCAGTAAATGAAAAGCTAAAAACTAAAATGTACAGCTGTTATCTACTTTCACCCGGCGCCATTTTGAGGGACATAAATAATGTAAAAAAAAAAAAAAGTGAACTCTTGTTTCTGTCTGCTGTCACCACTTCATCGCCTCGGGTTACTATTATGGAGGAAACATAGTGGACCACAATAATTCGAGAACTGCTAAATGAGGCAATGACTGATCAGAAATATGTTTAAGTTCAATTTTACGTTCTGAAACTATTTTATTATCAGTGCCTGACCAAGTCAACTTTCCCACTTCAGCCATGGAATAGAGCTAGTTTTTACACTTTATTAATTAGTCAATATTCAAATACTTATATATTTCCTTACATTTCAACATAAACACATTTAATCTTGTGCTTCAATGAAACATTGATAAGATGTTGTAGTTTTCTACTTTTTGTCATTCATCTGGGTTATATTTTCATTTTGTTGCTGACATTTTCCATGTTTTCAAGCCAACTCCCAATTTCTTCGATCTCTGTCTGGCATCTCGAGGAAGTTGGTCAACGTAATCATGAAATGGAGATAATTAACTTTAAGTAAATATCAACAAATTGCTGATATGGATCTTGCAGTGTCTTCAACCATGTTTCCAAACTTAGTTTTTCAAAATAGTTGCCACCTGGAGAGTGATTGATCTGTAAAGTAAAATGTATTATTTTCTTGTCTTTTTTCCATGGTGATAATGTAACAATCCTTTTATTGTATTTGCTCTTAGGAAAGCCTGTTGATGTCACTGGTCACCCAGATTTTATACCCCATCTGAAAATATTTGACACAAAGGGCCAAGCAGTACAAACCCCTCAAGACAGATTAAACAACGACAACACCGATACTCCAGCCACTGCAAACAAGCTAGAACGGTAAGCAAGAAATGGTTTGTAGACTATTTACAACTCTGTTTATCTGTAAACTCTGAGGTATTTTCTTTAACCATTTGTTTTATAGTAAGTTATAACAAATATTTTTTTGCCATTTGAAATATCACAGTACTCTATGAAAGGTCCAGCTTTTGTATCTAAGGAACAAAAGGTAGTTACTAAAAATAACCTTTTTATTTTAAAATTTAGATTTCAGCGGTATCTAAAGCTGCAGAAGAGTCGATATTCTCTTGAGCTAAATGAAATAGTTGACACCGCAAACGGAACACAGGAAGAGACTGACAGTACCAACAAATCGTACCTTCCATCTGCAGGTTTGTTTGAAATCATTTAGATGTTTTGATACAAATAATTATTTGTGTTCTTAAATTATGGATCAAAAAAATCTCTACTGGCTGCACGCCTCTCTCAATCTGAAAAACAATGTTGTGCTCACATTGATCAAATAATGTAGGTAACCTGGAAATTACAATTATCATTTAAATAGTAAACAGGAAAACTGTACTTGTTGTGATTTTTAAAGCATTACTTAATTATAGTGTCTCTATCAACAATTTCTATTTTTGTAAATATTACCTGTTCAAGTATTTTTATGCTGTCTTATTAAATGACATTGTTCTTATCACGTTATTATTATTTTTTTAGCATATTTAACTTAAATTATAATTATTGCTGTTTTTATGTGTTTTGCTGTTTGTGAGTCAGTGTGACTGCATGTATCTCTGGCTGCGCAATATTTGACACCTCCGACCCCCAACAAAATAAAATTTTAAATTGAATACATAATTATGCATAAATATTAAAAAACAACTTGCTTAAATTTCACAATCTGAGATTGCACAAACATGTAGCCCGATACCAAATTTCTTTAATAAAAACCTGTTATAATAGCTAGACAACTGCCAAATAATTTAATAAACTTCTTTAAATTTGAGCAACAAAAGTCTAATTTCTGGGCATACCTGGCTCATGTTATGAAGATGAGTACTTTTAAGTGAAATGTTTAAAATGTAATGTCCAAAAGGTTTGGAAACCCTTACTGGAACGCCCCAGGACCCCATCAGCGTTGCTCTGGTTTGAGTTCAACGAAATCTCGCGATAGTTTCATGACCGAGCAACAGTGGCGACGAGAAGTGGCGTGGGACAGAGTGAGGAGAGTTGTTGTCGAAGAACAAGGAGACTAGACGGAGCAGAGTAGGGGGTGTGTGTCTGTGTATATGTGAGAGGGTTTTTGAGAGGTCCAAAAAAAATTTTAAAAAACCAGGAGCATAACACGGCGTGAATGAGACAGGCAAACTGGCGAATTTCAATATGGCATCCGGAGATACGCTGTACATCGAGACAGACGGCTCGGAGATGCCCGCCGAGATCGTGGAGCTCCACGAAATCGAGGTAGAGACGATACCGGTGGAGACAATCGAGACTACGGTGGTCGGCGGGGACGATGATGATGACGACGACGACGAAGAAGACGATGAAGACGACGACGGGCAGCCCATGATCGCGCTCCAACCGCTGGTAACGGACGATCCCAGCTCGATCCACCACCATCAGGAGGTGATCCTGGTCCAGACTCGGGAGGAGGTGGTCGGTGGGGATGATTCGGATATGCATACGGACGACGGTGGCGGATTCGAGGACCAGATTCTTATCCCTGTACCAGCTCCGGGCGTTGAGGACGAGTACATCGAGCAGACTTTAGTGACTGTGGCCGGGAAGAGCTCCGTGGGTCGAGTGAAACGGGGAGGCGGCACTGGTGGAAAGAAAGCGGGCAAAAAGAGCTATTTAAGCGGCGCCGAAGCCGGTGGAAGAAAATGGGAACAGAAGCAGGTGCAAATAAAGACTCTGGAGGGAGAATTTTCTGTTACAATGTGGGCATCGGGTGAGTATCGTTAGCCCTAACCGTGTTCTGTCTGCTCCGTCGCATGAGGCCTCATTACCAGGGCGTTGTCCTGCTGCATCAGACTATTTCCTGGAGCAGCCCGCTGCTCCGTCGTGAAAAGCGATTTTTAATGCAGGTTTTCGATGGGGAACCCTCCTGTGGCATGTCGAAATGTTTTTGTTTTGAAGGGAGGCCATGTTTTATGTGTTGCTGGGCGCCGCCATATTCCCCCAGACCAGTAAGTATGGCGGCGGCCCCGAAAAAATGGCGATAGAGTCGGCCAGGCAGTGATGGCGGCGGTGCTCCGACTATGGAAGCAGCTTGGTCTAGTATAGCTACAGGCCGCAGCGTTGTGGCGCAGTTGCTGCATAATTACACCAACCACATCTCTGATGGGTTGTGTTTCGTATGTTTAAGGATAATACGAGTAAAATCTTGAGAAAAGGTTATAATTGTTATAATATTTAGCCGTTAGCTGTGGCTTCCGTGTCTCGTAGTTGACAACAGAGGCTTCGCAGCGCGCATGTGTGTACTGGTAATAAACGGTGACCAGGCTGTGTCTAATTACTGAAATAATAATTTTAAATGATATTTTCGAGCGTATATTTACCGAGGCTTCAATTGTAACACAATTTTGTAAACTTCTTTTTTACCTAGAGGCATACCCGATTGTGTTTAACTGTTTTTACCACCCGAACGTTGTGCTTTTAAGTGTTTCTGAAATTATAAATGAAAATGTACATAGTTTTACATTTAAAAAAAAGCAAGAAAATGATTTTGATATGAGGCTTATATCGTCCATGCATACTATATGTATATCTTTCTTGTACTTGTCTTAAAGAAGTTTTATTAAAGATTTTATTTCCAGTTTGGAAAAAACCCAACATTATTGATTCATTAGTTACTAAATAATCCACTGATTAGTGAGAAATCCTATCGCAATACTCTGTCTTCAAACAATAACCTGTTTTTGTTGATTAATTTAATCAACCTTTCACTTTGCTCAGTAGTTTATGTGATTAAAACTTACATTTTAAAGAAAGCAGTATATCTTTTAAAACAGTGTAAGCTGAGAGATATTGTGGTAAAAGTTAAACACGGACACAAAATTAAGCTCATACTCGTAATACTTATTAGAACGTACCAGGTCACACTAAAATTACTCTGTTTAGAGACAGTGGAATAAGCAAGTGTGTTTTGGAATAAATAAATCCCAACAAAGTAATGCCTAATCTGAGTGGCAGTGCTGGAGCAGATGTTGTCAGTCTCCCAAGGCCTATAGCCAGGGTTCCACCAGTTTGTTATCGGTTCAGTCTCTGTAATGTCTTCCTAGGTAACGATAAAGACATTGACCATGAGTCAGTGGTGGAGGAGCAGATCGTCGGGGAGAATTCTCCTCCGGATTACTCCGAGTACATGACGGGGAAGAAGCTCCCCCCAGGTGGCATTCCGGGGATTGACCTGTCGGACCCCAAACAGCTGGCTGAGTTTGCCAGGTGAGTGTTTCTGTTTCGATGCACACAAATCAGTTTACTCTGTCAACACAGCTCTGATGAACATGCAGAAAGCCGTTGTTGGCAGCTACTCACACTTTTATTTTTCAGGATTTAAAAGACTAAAGTCATCCAAACACTCTTAATTGGAATTAAAAGTGTTAACGCAAGAGCAGCAGATGAGAAGTGCTTTTAAGTTTTCTGTTTCAAACATGGTGAAATTAAGAATTAGATGAGCTATGTCTTGACAAATTTGCCATGGTATTACAAGTATTGTACAAAATTTTATATAATCTTGCTTTTTTTTTTGGTGTGAATTCACACACATTTCTGTTACTGTCTTCAGCCAAAATAGGAAAACCTATTAACTCACAGAACATGAATGCATGGTACTTGAAACATAATCACCTATGATTTATTGCAATTATGATCAATTTGTTATATATCGTGTAGCAACGGTATAATTTGTAATTAGGTTGATTGTATTGCTTCTATTGAATCACCTGTGCACAGAAATCAACCTTAAGAGATTACTATAAGCGATGCACCAGGCTTTTTGAACAGTGCAGACAAACATTTGAGCCAATTTACTTTTAACAAGTGTCCAATCAATCAGTTGTTTCTAAACTTCAGCTTCAAAGTGACAAAATCACAATGTTAGAGACTTTCAGCCCTGATTATCACAAGGTAGGTTTTTTTTAATCATTTGGGAGCCTGAACAGCCTCAAGCAATCGTTACAATAATTGCGTCCATTTGTGACAACTATCTTTGGTGATGTTGTCATTATTATTTATAAATTTCTTTGGTTGTTGGGGTTTTATTTTACACAGGTTGTGTTTTAGTTTCCAAAGTGCAGGAACGCTTATGTTTGTTTTATTGCACT
>JAVKLF010000060.1:12124575-12135518 GCA_034783495.1 Millerichthys robustus | reverse complement strand
GAATAGAATAGAATAGAATAGAATAGAATAGAATAGAATAGAATAGAATAGAATAGAATAGAATAGAATAGAATAGGGTTTAGGATTGTCTGTCTGTCTGTTAGCTAAATGTCTGATGAACCACGGGATGAATTTTGATGAAACTCAGAATGGACGAACATCTTCAACTGATTAACTTTTGGAGGCAAGCTTATTCAAGATGGCTGCCACTAAACATTAATCGGTCAGTTCAAAACTGGGAGGCCCTGTTTTATTTAGAAATGCAGGTTTTGTCCTTTTTTGACCTCACAGTTAACGCTCCTTTGCTAATCAGGGGACTTGAAAACAAAATATAAGGATGCTTATAGCATACAATGTAACTTTTGAAGTTTAAATTTACTACATATACTTCTCTGTTACTTATAGGGTAATAAAAGATGCCATTGCTAAAGAGTGATATAATTAACTGTTTAACATTCCTGGATGAAATGAATATGACCTAATGCCAGATCATTTTATAGAATTCATATAGAAATGGGCAAAACTTTTATTGCTGGCTTTTATCTTCCAGTGGCATCCAATAATAATCTGTGTTTTTATATAAAAAACAAATCTACAAACAAAAAAATCATGATATAGGACGAACTACAACATGATCTTTGGGACATTTTTCAGACAAACAACATTCAGCAAGAAAAACAGCATCCTAAAGGTTTTCTCCTATGCAAAGACAAAATTGGACTATTTGTTTTATAATTGTGACTAAAAACGGCTTTGGAACAGCTCTGCCGTGTCTGCAGCCTAATATCATGGAAATTGTTTATCTGGCACCTGTCTTTAAAAGTGGTGACAGGTTATAATAATATTTCAGAGGCAGGACTGAAACAGGAACTCAGATACACACCGCTTTGCTTTGGACATGTCAAGAGCAGAGCCAAACGGAATGTCAGTCTTATTCATCTTTAACAGGATTATAAGAGGTGGAGATTATAATCCCCTCAGGACAGACACCAGTGAAAGACCCGTCAGTCGTAGCAGCAAGGCCAAACTTCAGTTTAGAGAACCAGATCAAGTCACAGCAAATAAAAAATAAAAACAGCGGCCTACCACACCTAATTTTAGTTCTATATTTCTAAAACCATTTTTGTATTTGCTAATGTCGATTAGCTATGACCACCTAAACTGTGTAGATCCACAAAATTAATCAGTTGTAGACAAACATCCCACGAGAGTTTTGTTCAAATCCATGCAGTGGTTTATGATATATTTAGTTAATAGATAAACTGGCTAAAAACATTTCCACCCTCCTGAATGACATATGTACTAAACATTTAGCAATAAATGCCTTTTAGATTACATTTACCTCCTCCTGCAGAAAATATTTGACTTTTGTGATATTCATACAAATAATTATTTCTCTTAATTGTGATGAAGGTTTTCTGTAATTTTGTACATTACTTTGGACTTGCAGTAAGTAAATCTAATAAAGACTGAGTGTTATTCAACATAATGTAGGAACAATCTCTTTTCTTGTTTGTTCCCAATGGTTTTGTGGCTCTTTGTGGACATTATTGTAATCAGAACTGAATGTGATGCAGAATTATGTAACATCCAATAAACAGTGTGTTTGATCCTCTAAGTATACAGCTCTCTTCAATTACAAACTAGACTATTAATCCCTTTTTTTTTTGCTATGTTACAGCAGCTAAAAGCGGGAGATTGTTGTTTAATGTTGTTAGCAAAATATCGATTTAAACTTTCAGATAATAAACGTTTGATCTATATCTACAACTAGTTAGCAAAAATGTCTATAAATCTGTACATTTTATAATGATTGACCTAATTTAGGTGTGGAAGTAGCTGAGACTGACCCCAACACTTAAGCACTAACAGATGGCGCACGCTCCCTCGTTTTCACATTTTGCCACTACATACTTAGAGTTTAGGCTGTCTGTTAGCAAAATATCTCATGAACAAATAGACAGATTTTAATGAAACTTTCAGAAAAAAATAACAGGATGCATGTCTATGGCTGAATAATTTTTGGAAACACAAAAATGGCTGTAATTCAGTCAATGTTACAGATATTGAGCATAACCTTGGTGTGATCATCAACACATATCCTAAATACTACTTTTTGCACAAGATCTTTGTTTAAAACTTTGGTATTAATTGTGGGAGTCAAAACTATCATCCTGTCAGCAAAATATTTCATAAACCACTGGACAGATTCTAAGCCTTTCAGAAAACAACCATTGTATGTACATCTACAACTCATTACCTTTTGGATTTATCCACAAAACAGTATTAGAACTGACGTGGTAGTAGCTGAGAATAAGTCACAATACATAATCTGAGTGTTACATCACATGACTACACACGAGAGTCCGCATAAAGTCATTTTCAGAACCAAAAACAGCTAAATATCTGTGGTTTCTCAACATAAAATGATCCTAAACCTCGGACCTAGTGGAAGGCTACAGTATACATTCCTTTAAGGAACGCCAGGCCTTTAAATTTTTAACAAGTTTCTTACTTCACTTTGGTTGTTCGCTAAAATAAATGTCATCCTATTGTTCAAAACCTGCATATTACTTTGCTCCAGCCTCTCTTGTCACATTCTGTCTGGAACGCCTGCCTCTTTCATGCCCTCCAAACCCATAAGGCCAAGTCTGCTGCGATTGGTCAGCTAATTGGCTCAAACTTGCCTGACAGCTACCACTGCGTCTTCTGAAGCCAGAAAGAACGTCTACAAGGCGAGACACTCTATTACTGTGGTACAAAGTGATGTGACAAGCTTGGACTTTCAGGGAGCCGTGCAGCGGGGAGAGAATAACTCCCTTCAGTGCGGGCTTTGGGGGTTTTAATAAGCTGGAACACATTCACAGTGAGAGGAAACTGTAAAAAAAAGTGATATTGGTGCTTTAAGCTGGATGTAATATTTGTTTAAGGCAATGGTTCCCAAACGGTTTCTGCTGGGCCCCCCATTTGGGTTCTAAAAAGATTTTCACACACACACTCAAACGCGTGCACATACACATACATTTTGTCTTCAAACTCCATGCACATTGCAATTTATTTCACACCACAACTTTTACAACTAAGTAAACTGTAATAAATGACAGGTTGTATTAAAATGAATGATAACTTCTTTTAAATAACAAAACAACAAACCACCTTTATAGTGTAACTGTTTTTTTTATTGTGACAACATTCAACATCGCTATCAATAAATAATTTTTTTTTAAATGCCAATTTGGGCAAATTGGGTTTTAAAACATGAACAATTTTGACACCTTTAATCCTCAATTCTTTGAGTTTATGTGGGAACCCAAAAACCTGTCCATTAAGCTAGCAATGTCCAAGCATTTATGTTTTTCATTCAGCGCTGGTTCCCCCCTGCAGTATCACTGCACCCCAAACTTTGAACCGTTGGTTTAAGGTGTGAGAATAAATAGAAAAAATGCAGTTTTCATTTTCTTGTTCCGTACATCTGTACATTAGGTCTCCACTACTTCCACATTATCATCTGCTGTAGACAGATACTTCACTCTTTCGGTTTCTGTGTGCTCAAGCAAACAACTAATTCACTTCAGCCAACATCACAAGCACAGCCAGCGGGACGTAAACCCACCGGAGTCCTTGACGGTGCTGATGAGGATCTCCAGCGTTCCGTCCGCATGGACCAGGGCCCTGGAGGAGTTGGACATGAGCCGTCCGTCTGGCGCAATCCAGTGGATATTGGGGTCGGGGTCACCCCTGGCTTTGCAGCGCAAGGTCACGCTCTGACCCTCTAAAGCTCGCAGCTCCTGAGAGAGAGGGAAGAGAAAGAAGGATGTGTCACAGCTGATGGAATAAAACATTGAATTCAATGCAATATAAAAGAGAAACAGGTCACAGTGATCATATCTTCATCATGTCTTTGTTGATGATGTTGAGTTACAGTCCAAGCTAATGTCGTGATACTGAATCAAAATTTTCATAACAGCGAGATAATCAACATGACAAAACACTACAGTGTACATTCTGAAGTTGTTTCTGCAGGATGGGTCTGCAGAATGTAAATGAGCTGATGTTGCTATAGTTATTTGGCAAGGATTCGATACAGTGTTTCTGTTTGGATGCATGGCTCAAGGACTAATTCAGTGCGAGCCTCCACTGTGCTTCAATAGCTTCACCTTCCAGCCGTCATTAAACATGCAAATAATTCTAAAAAAAAACTTGACCACAAACCAATATTTCAGTGTTTGGTATTTTAGGAGGTGTGCTGGTATAATAATCTGTTAATTGCAAGTTCAACATTTCTTTTTAAGACTCCTCACACTTTGTGAGAGGCCAGGAAAAAAAGCAATATGCCACCTTGGACTAACTAAAATGCTTTCTGGCTTAGAGGATGTAACATGTTGGATGTAGCTTTGGCTCATTTAAAGTAGTGTTTAGTGGTAAGATTGTACAATTAATATCTTATCTATCATAGATAGCTGTTTGGATTAATTTAGAGTTTGATTTTGACTATTTGTCCCCAACCAGTAAGCCAGACATGTTGGAGATGCAAATTTCAGGTGGGTTGAGATGCGTGTAACAACACTGTGACTACTTTGAAAGATGACTCAAGCTACAGCACATCAAGCCACTTTGATTCACGCAAAAAAATTGAGAACCCCCACAAACGTTGCGAGAAGCTCCATCTAGTCGGAGCCCAGTCAGACACTACCTTCAAGCTCACTCAGACTAGCCATTAGCTTATCAGTTCTGTCAAAATTAAACATTAATTATCCAAACTGGGTTCATTCAAAGAGCCACCTGCAACAGGTAACATCTTAACAGTTTGTAAGTTCTCCACTGAACCTTGCTTCTTTAACAGTTTACAGTTTATTTCACTGGTTTTACCTGAGAGTGCCTTGTGATAAGAGGAGGCTCACACAGAAACTCTTCCTCTGAAACAGTCCAGAAGTAGCGTCCAGCCAGGTGTTGTGGTGAAGCACAGGTCTCCAAATCATCCTCCCTTCTCAGTCTCCGTAGCCACAGCAGCTCGCAGTTGCACCTCAGCGGATTGCCGCCGAAGCTCAGTGCGAATGACGAAGGCCCCATTATCCCAGAGGTGGCCAGGACTCCTGCTCTTTGGAAAACGGGGTCGGGAGGAAGCTTCTGGAGCTTGTTGGAGGTCACATCCAGCCTCTTAAGCTTCTGCAGCCCAGAGAACGTGCCTTCTGGAATTAAGCTGAGCATGTTATGGTCCAAATTGAGCGTGTGGAGATTGGACATCCTCTGAATGGCCACCCATGGAACACTTTCCAAATTGTTGTAAGATAAATCCAGCTCCTCTAGTGCCGTTAGGTCATTAAAGGCTCCAATGTGGATGTGGGTGAGCTGGTTGTTGTTGAGGATGAGGTGGTGCAGCTTGGACATTCCACTGAAGGTGTCGTTGGTTATGCAGATCAGCCGGTTGCTGTCTAGATGAAGGGCTCGCAGGTTCTCCAAGTCTTTGAAGGCATGCGGTGCGATGGATCCAATGGTGTTCCTGGAGAGGGTCAGGTCTACAAGCTTGGTCATGTTTGCAAAGTCTTTCCGTTTAATGCTGGTTACAAAGTTGTCCCCGAGCCGCATCTCCACTGTGTGCCTGTCGATGTTGGGCGGCACGAACAGCAGTCCCTTTTTGTCACACAGAGTTGCCAGGTTGGGGTTAAGTACCTGACAGTTGCAGCGTTTGGGGCAGATTTGAACTTTGTGAGCCTTTGCAGCCACACCGAGGACTATCAGGTATACCAGGAGCGACTCCATTTGGGTTAAAATTAGGTTAAAAGACCTTAATAAAAAAAAACAAGACAAAAAGACAGACACAATGAGAATTTAAGAAACTGATTCAATTGCGAAACAAGACAGTGTAATTTGTATCATATTTGCACCCACACAGTGAGAATACTCCCTTTAAATGAGAAACTGGGGGATTCCGCCTGGGAGTTAAAGCAGGGTTTTTTCACCAGATTTGTAACATTAACCCAGCCAACTCAAAGCTTAGGGAATTCAGATTGTGGGCAGGAAGCTAAGCAAGTCGAAGCCTGAACAAACAATAAAAGCTGTGCAATTAGATATGAAACTAATTAGTCACCTGCAGACTTGACAGTGAAACATCGTCAGTAATCTGGCAGGATTTTTTTGGTGGCAGCTATCGCTTTGAGCTGCTGTTCCCCTGATCATACTTTTTTATGATATGATAATACAAGTCCTTTTATGTTTGTGTACAGAAGGATGAAAGTCTAGACTGGCAGTTTGGAGCCTCATAAGAATTAGATGGATATCTCACAGGATCATATCGCCAGTAGGAAGGGATGATTGGGCCCGCTGCCTCGGTGAGGATGTGCTATTGATTTTCTCTCTGTTCTCTCTGCTGCTTCTTTTACTTACGACACGGCTGAGATGGGGATGGAGGGGGGGGATAAGATGGGATCCATCTGATGAATCCAGAGACATTGTCAGGGATGAAGAACACCATAAAATCTAAGACTTTGGAGATCAGATCGCAGCTCTGCAGGTGTAACACACCATGTTTCAGAGTAAGACAGACAGGACTGTATGAGGCAGTTTAGGGGCTCTGTGGGTGTCCCATTACAGGACACAGAAAGGTACAGCAATCAAATCAAGTACAGATAATACTTTAAATTATACTGTAGGCCTAACATTCCTTGAAGGACTGCATATTGCCTGCTACCTTCCGCATTCCAGTCAAACCATAGAGTTAAATAACACTAGAGTGAGTCCTGTCTATCTTATCCACCGTTAGGAGACAGACAGATGGGGTTATGGGGGTCTCCATTTGGGTCCAGGGTCAACGCCCTGGTGGGGGGCAGGAAGCCCCCCAAGGGTTTTTAGGAGGTTTAAAAACTGTAATTGTGATGCACATGCTCTGCTGAAGTGTTATCAGTGGACCTTTAAGTTTTGTGTATTTTAGTATCAAAATTCTAGCATGTCAAACACAACATAGAAATGAATCTGACAGCCATAGGACTCATTACTACAAAACAATCCTACAGCTGCACATTTTTTGACAACATTCTAATGCTTCCTGTCCAAACAATGGCCAATTATAGTTTCAAACTGTCAACCTTTAAAATAATCCAGTTTGGAAACACCTTGAGCAAGGTGGCACCTTTAAATCCACATTCTTTACAAATATCAGATATTAAGCAACAATTTTATCATTCATCATTTTGTTTACAAATATTACAAGCATGTAAGTAGTCCTAATGGTAAAACTAGAACACGTTTGCTTTAAAATGTGGTAGCATGTCATTCCCACCACATATTCCAAGCACGAACAGGTCATGTGAAGTCTTTGTTCTAAATTATGACATGCAACCCCCACATTCCCAGTGTTAGTTCTTGGAGAGAGTGCATAAAACTAAGAGCCTTTATGCTTGGAGAGCATCTTCTGCAGCTGAGTGATGACACACAGCTCACAGTGTAATAACCTCGCCCTTCTGAGTGTGCAGAAAACCTCATAAAGGAAAACAGTGGACCGGACAGAAGTGACACACTGCCAAGTGGGGCCATGCTTTTTATTTCTTTTTTTTCACAAGTAGGAAGCAAGTGAAGGAAGCCAAAGAGGCACAAGTGCTGACATTTTGACAACCAGGTTAAAAAAGTATCCCAGCCAGAGACAAGGTTGCCTTTAAATGCTTCATAATAGCGAGAGGAGGAATATTAGCTACTAGAAAGAAAGCGCTGACATTTTTATGAGCACCGCAGACAAAGCTGCGATGAGTAAATGTCTCTTCCTGACCCACTTTTATGTGGGACAACTTCACCAAATTGCAGAAGATTTGTGGGTTTTATGCCGAGGTGTGGTGGTGCGTGGACCTGAGTTAGTGAGAAATGGGGTGTGCGGTCGTTACTGAGCGCTGCCATGATTCTCCGTAAAGGCAGACTCAGTCCTCGGCCTCAAGCAGGGCTGAACAGCTAGTTGTTTACAATCGCCGGTGTTGCAATTTAGCATCTGCTCTAATATAGGTGTGCATCTGAGGAACGGCTACAGCGGCTGAGGTGCATCGTGTCTGTGTGTGTGTGCGCGCACGTTGATAGCAACCACCTCCCTCTCTGACTGAACGCTACGGCCTCTGACTGTGCAATGAGGCAGAGAGGACCTGCTACTTCCTGAGTCAAATGGCGCTGAAGACGTGGTATTGATTCACTCTGAGATGAGACACTTTTTTGTTTTTGTTATTGCTGAAAACTCGGCCAATTGTGAAGAGAACTATTTGCAAAGATAATCCTTTTGAAAGTTGTTAGGTGAGAGAGAGAGACAGAAAAAAGGATGTCCAAGCCACCAGCAGGAAATATCTGTTACCGGTCCCCTTAATTTGCATTTAATTATGGCTGTTCCACAGAGATTTGCATAACAGGTTGCACTCATCAGGTACATTGACAAATAAGTAGATAATCAATTATCGCGTTCATCAATCACGCACTTGATCTTTAAATGTCACACCCCCAGAAATTCATTATCATCCAGGTTGCAGAGCTCATTCCTGCAAAGCGACATGGGAGGCCCGAGAATAAACAAGAAAGCAGACTGTTTTATTGACGCATCACCCGTAATCTCTGTTTTAGTCGATCAAACTTTCGTTTACTACCTCTGAACAGATACTTCCACTCTTAGGGAACAGCCCATACCCACACACTGGTGAGTGAATTTGGGCCTGTTAGAGACAACAAGCTCCAGCTACAGACATACATTCCTGTGCAGCAGAATACTTCAGCAGAGGATATCCGGTATCCCCCGGGGCAGCATTTGCCAAGAAAATTCTTCTGCAGCGTGCTGCATGCCAATCAGCCTGCCAGGTCATGAGGGGGGGATATGTTTTCAGATGGTCTAACTTATGGTGGAGATCATGTGAGGAAGCCTCTGCTATCCATGTCTGGGCAGGAACTCAGGGAAAGCAGCCCTGCGTGAGTGAGGGAGTTAATCAGATCTGCTTGGAGCTCCGCGCGGGTCAAAGCGGCAGCGTCTTACTTAAGGATGAGCGGCCGGGCGTCTGCCGCTGCCAAAAACAAGCTTGGCTGGGTCGTAGGAGGTAAACGCAGGCTGCAGCATGATGGCAAAATGGTAACCTACCTACCTACCTACCTACCTAACTAGTTGAAGTAGAACTCATATTGTTCAGCCATTCTACTTCACTAATGTTTCAAAAATCCCAAATAGTTGGTGTTTTAAAGCTGTAGTGACCCACTGAACCAAACTAGTTAATGACTGCCTACTAGTTGAATAGTGACTGTCAAATATAGTTAACACTTTAATGTCTACTATAGTGGACATGTTTTTGTCCCTACTAGTCAACCAACAAAATGTTAACTAGCCAGCTAGAGCACCTAAAATGTTGACTAGTAAGGCCAAACTTAGTGATGCTTGTCAACTTATTGGTGACTTTACTTGCACTAATCAAGTTACATGGATATATCAATTAAATGATTATTGATTCAATTACATCAGGACAAAATGAAAACATGGATCCATATCGTCATCATATGTCCAATGTGGATCGATATCTACTGCAGATATCTAATGCAATCATTTACTAAATGATTATGGTAGATGAGTTTATGATATTGCATCATATTGATCGCAGACTTGTGAACTGAACTGAATCAAAATCATATCATGACAGACTTTATGATATAGAGAAACACTGTATATTTTCCAAACAATTCAATTTATTGTGTTGTGATAAAGTTGGTGATTTGCACCCCTACTACAAACCATGACAGTTACTAGTTAACCAGTACAACTAAGTTTGAACATAGTTAAGAAGTCAACACATTTAGGCGCACTACTTGACTGACATAGGCGCAAACTAATTAACTAGTAAGGACAAGACTGCGTCAATTAATTGACGGTTTAGTTTACTAGCCAACCACTCAAATGTTTAGGTTGCACTGGTTGACCAATGCACACATTCAACACACACTAGTTGACTGGTAGGCATAATTTGGATTGACTAATTAGCATGAAAGAGTTTGTGATTCTTACTTCTTAACTACAAACACTTGACTTTTGAAGACTTCCTGCTCACTGCTGCTGGCTATCTCATGCCTCATTCATCTCATCCATCCATCTTCCCTCGATGCCACAATGTGCAGGGTAACAGCTTGGTGACCTTATTTAGGTTTACGAGAGATCTCCGCCTGAACAAACCCTGGGTCGATTTTGTAAAGAGGAGCCACTACGGAGACATGACCAACAACGCTCGACTCTGCAGCGCTCACTTTACTCCAGATAGTTTTTCTAACGACCAGGAGATAGTTGGGATTTATAGACTGTTAGTTGGTTCGTGAGGCTGTACCGACCATCCACCCTCCCCGGCTGAACATCAGCTATCAGCGTGAGAAAAAAATGTTTGAAAAAAGGAGAACTATTTAACAAGATAAACAACAACATCAATAACTCTGATTTGGGTACCTTGAATATTTGAGAAAGATAGAGAGATGAATAGAACGAAACAAACAGGAACGCTCCTGCACGTGGGCGTGGTTTCCAGCGGACACACCTCCAGGGTTTCAGAGCAAAGAAAAATGATGGGTTTGTTGTTAGTTTTGAAACCTAGTTTCATATGCTTAGCTGTGTTTTTAATCACTTTAATTTGACTGGGTGATTATTAACACATATTTCTGTGTGACAAACTCAGAACACACATGTTTTACACTTTACACGGTCTTTAAACAGTCATCCACTGGTTTGGTCCAGTGGTTCACTGGTGTGTTAAAAAGCCATGTAGCTGAGAGGTTTAGGATACCAGAGTGGCAAAATAACTAACTAGTATGAATTTTGAGTAGAAGGGCCACTAACTGGTACTAGTAGGAGTGTCAGTTGCACTAGTGCACTAAAATGTTGATCTTGTGCTACCAATTGTGCAACTTGTGTAGTTGCAAACTAGTGGGTGAAAATGTCTCTTGATGTTAAAGTTAAAGGT
>JAVKLF010000060.1:12096905-12107037 GCA_034783495.1 Millerichthys robustus | reverse complement strand
GTCTGTAACTGAAATTGACAGTTGAACCACCTAAGCTCAAGCAGTCTTCTCTCCCTGCCCACCTGGCTTCCCAGTTGTGAGTGTTTAGTGTCAGACATTTGAAAATAAAAACTTGTTGGATGTGTTGCAAAATGCATCCTAATAGTTTTTCCTCCATTCTCTATAAAAATGAACACACCCGTACTGTATGGTTTTGTTAAAATGCATCGAGGAGTTGTGCTTTTTTTTTTTCATACCCCTTCTTGTTTTTCAGTAGAAAGCTGTGGTTTGATCAGTCCTCTGTTCTTTCTCAGCCAAACATGAAGTGCTACAAGGAGGAGATCTTTGGGCCCGTTCTCATCGTCCTGGAAGTCGACACTTTAGATGAAGCCATCTCTTTAATCAACAGAAACCCTTACGGCAACGGCACGGCTATCTTTACCACCAACGGAGCCACGGCTCGCAAATACACACATGAGGTGGACGTTGGCCAGGTGGGGCTGTTTATGTATTGTGGTATAAAGGTCAGAACTAAAAAGCTACAAGTGTCATGAATATATAGAAATATGGATTTAAATCATATCTTGAAGATGTCATTTTTTAATTTATAGAAATATATGAGTTACTCTTTCTAGTGTCGGAGTATAACAGAACTTTTGTGTGTTTATTTAAGTGGCAAGAGCTGAAGTTAAGGCTTTTATTCTTTAAATGTTTGGTGGCAAATCTTAATCATTCAGTCCAGGGTGTCTCCAACTTGGTCTCAAGAGACATAGAACTGTGTTTTGACACCTGCATAGGAGCTTTCATGTGCAAGAAACCATGTTCAGGTCTAAAAATGTTCAGGAAAACTAGGTTTTTTTTTCTTGTCAAAGCATCATAAACATGAGTTCTCAGATGCATTTCAATTAAGGCTAGTAAAAATAAAACAATAATAATGTTTAAACGTTAAAACCTTTACAGCAGGGTTGCATTTAACTACTCTATTAGAAATTTTATTAATCTAATGTCAGTATTTAATTAAAAAGAAATGTAGCAAGTTCACAATGAATTCAAAATGTAACAAAAAAAGGTTTCCTAGTGAGTGCAAGCACTAAAATGACTTTATTAGAGATATAAAAACATCAAGGTTAGATTAAAGCACGTTATTTCTGTCACTGTTACAGCAGTCTATTTTGTGGGTTGCCTAGGAGACGTGGCACATGTACTTGTTGACACACTCACTGTAGGTGGCATGTGGTGAAATTCAGTGTGTCGTAGTTTCTGCATGAACAAACTGACACAGTGTCCTCTTTATGTAGGAAAGTGTTTTTATTTCTGCAAATTTCTAATGTTTTATCTGCCCTGCAGATAAAATTGTAGATAAAGATAAAATTGTGCTAGTAATTTGAGACACAGGGTGAGTCAAAAGTTTCAGGACACTATTTATTTCAGAAACAAATAAGAAAAGGAAATATCTAAATACCCCATCAAGTAATGGATGAGGGGCCAATCATTTTGACCGTGTCCAGAACATGGCTGCCATCTTGAAAGCTGTTGGATCAAGGACTAGTTTCTTCAATGGAAAGGGGGTCATGTCGCATATCAAATAAGACCAGAATTGACTCAGAAATTGATTGAACAGATTTGAAATACCTCTTGCGGTTCAAAAGTTATCAACCCAGAAATTTGCAGCAACATCTGAGAATGTTGGCTGCGATGCACAGCTATTTGATGTGTTCAGTGTGCTGTCCATGGTGCTGAACTCAGACACACCTGTGACAAACGACATGCGCTTTGAACTATCTGTGTTGATAACCTTTGAACCACCGATATCGCAACATTTCTGAGACAATCCTGGGCTCATTTGATAAACTACATGACCCCCCTTCATGTTGGAAAAAATTTACTTTTTCGGTATTATGGCTTTCAAGGTGGCGGTCATGTTCTAGACAAAATATAAAAGGATAAGCCCCTCACCCATTACTTGCTGGGGTATACACACATTTATTTTTTTCTTTTGTTTTTGAAATAAAAGCGGTCCTGAGGCTTTTGACTCACCCTGTGTTTATTGTATCTCTGTAAGCTTTCCTCTTCTGCGTCTTCAACTTGAGCTTACGTTTAATGATTCTGTTTTTTAACTCCTAGAAATTCAGAAAATCATTTAGTATGTACTCAATTTGTTTATCGTAGCTCAGCATTGTTCTTTCTTAAATTAGTTATTTGTTTTTACACACTAGTTTGGATTTTTCTTGTGTAGGTTGGTGTGAACGTACCCATCCCCGTACCCCTCCCCATGTTCTCCTTCACCGGCTCCAGAGGATCCTTTAGAGGAGATACCAATTTCTATGGCAAGCAGGTAAAAAAACCCTGACTTGATTGAAATGTTTACTGTTGAAATCTACAAGCTGGATCGCTGACAGACTGACAAACCTGCTGTCTGTTCACCACCAGGGGATTCAGTTCTACACCCAGATCAAGACTGTGACATCGCAGTGGAAAGCTGAGGACGCTACGCTAACAAGCCCAGCTGTTACCATGCCAACCATGGGACGCTAAGCTAAAATATTATAAATTCTTACATAACGTAAGAAGACGACTTTGGAGGGTTGGGAAATGGTTCCATGACATTTTTATTACTCTAAAAATGTGGAAAAAAACCTTTGTAACGTTAAAACAACCATGTTTATTCGATTGTCAACTAAACACAAACTACATCTTTTCTGCACATGACAATGATGAGAGTACTTGCATTAATTTGTTGTATTTTATGCACATGTTTCTTGGACTTGTTTTGTGCAGATTAAATGAATTGTGGTCAGTTGCTGTGCAGCAACAGCATGCGTCTTTCATGAGTTTCTCTGTAGTGTTTGAACCATTTGTTCATCAGATGTAGTAAATTCATGGAATGTGAATGAAACAAAAACTATCAACCCATCAGAACGTGGACATAAACATGTTTACTACATTAAAACTGAAAAATGTTGTAGTTCTTGTGCTGTAAATGCTCATAATTTAATATTGTTCAGTGTTTTGAAGGAACTGGGGTTAGTGTAGTGTGTGTTTATTGGACAGTCATACTGGTATGTTTTAAACATGTATCAACAAAATCTAAAACTATTTATCAGCAATTATAAAATATTTGTGATAAAACTTAGAAAGCGGAGTTGCAGTGTGTAAAGAGGACACAATTTTGTTCAAATTGTAGAACATTGAAACTTGTCCTCTTGACCCTTTTTTACCTCTTTGAGAGAAAACAAGAAGGGTGCTTAAGACTCTTAATTCCAAATAAAAGTACCGGTAATTTGAGTGAGCTGAACTTGATTTTATTTGTTAATAGGCTTTGCTAATTATTAGTTGTTCTTATTGTGAGATGCAATCTTCAAAATGGATTTTTTTCAACTCCCTTCCTAATGGTGAAAATGAATATTTTGACAGTTCAGAAAGACACCTGTCCTCCTCAGTCCTTACAGATGCTTCCATCTGTATTCAAGAGCTTTTTTCATTCTTTATATCTAAAATAAATATTGTAGATTTCTGCAATAGGTTTCTTAGAGACATTTGTAGCTTGGTGGTGTGCAGGTTCAAGCCCAGGTTTCATCAGGAAGATATAAAGCCTAATTTTTTACGCGTGTTTAATGGGAGACTGACAACGTGACGATTCAACACAATCTGCTGGCGTTCTTACATTGACTATGTTTGTACAGTGTTTTAAGACATTTGTTGTGACTTGACATATAAATAAACTGAATCAGATTGAGGACACTTGGTGACCCCTGAAGAAAACAGCTGAAAGAAAAACAACTAGGATAATTTTACCTTTCCAATGTCAACAATATTGGTCATAAGTTTAATTTTGAACTGGATGGAAAACTCAGAGAGCGCTGAGAGAGACTGTGTTTTGCCTAACCACCCCATACATCAGCCATTAGCAGAGGGAGTTTTATATTTTTGAATATGAACAAAATGCTCAAAATTTAAAATGACATGGCTGGGAAAAAATATAGATTTGTAATGTTTGCGTTTAGTTAGCGAGAACTATATTGTGAATTTCTACAATACAAATAGCTAATAAATTATAACTACAACTTATTTGTGGAGACTTTGAATAAAATTTTACTTCAAGGAATGCTATTTTAGGAACTTTTAACCTCGATTTTGACTTGTACGATTGTAATTATGTTTGTGAAATTTGCTCTTTCTGATATCAAAACAATCAGAGACAAGACTGTGGTGTGATTATATGCAACAACGTCCTGCCGTACCATACAGCCGACTGGAATAAGAATTCGGTCGTCATGGTGAGCCTCCGGTTTTTCCTTACACCAATTCAACCCCGGGTTCTGTTTAGTGTACTTCAAACGTCAATTTAAAGCTTTTTGTTCCGAAAGTCCAGTCCAGTTGAACGCTAGCCGCCTTTGTGTTGGCTTGTAAAACTTCACCCTCCTGTATGTAGCATTCATGCTAATCAAAGCTAGCACATCTCGTAACGGCCGGTGTCGTCGATTAATTTCACAAAACCAGGTTTAGTGTTATAGATAAGATGTACCGACAGAGAGTATTAAAATACTGAACGGACGTCCTGCTGGAAATGACAAAAATAAGAAACTGTGAAAATGTCAGCTCAAACTAGCCGTTACGCTATAACTAGTTATGGTTGGGAAAATATACTTTTAGCCACTGACAGCAGAAACAGGTCCGACATCTTGCTTTAGAAACACTTTATAACTGTTAGCATTATGTGTATAAATAATATTCTAAAAACAGAGGTATATTAAGCAAACAAGTTATCCGTATTTTTTTCCTCACGCGAAGTTTTGTTTTTGTTGACAAATTGGAAATTGGCACTTCAAATTCAAAGATCACATGGAAACCTGAGTGCTCTAGCATTAATTTACTAGAATAGAATTTTTAAACATCACAGTGAAATAAACTGCCTTATAGCCTAAAGAGGAACCCACAGAAGACACACTAATTTAGATTAATGGTAACACTGATTAAGATCCATAATTAACAATCAAGCTGCAGCATTTGTAGAACCTGAACAGGAGTCTATAACTACACCTTTCTTTGTAGATGCCCCTGAAACATCTCAGAGGAATAAAGAAATCCAGAGTTCATCAGACAGCTATGTTACTGTGAAGTCCTGCTGGAAACCCCTGAGGAATCCGATGTAGCCTTAACATGTAGCCTTCACATTTCTATCAGTTTTTGTACTCATTGTGTTTAACCTTCACCTTGATTTGCTGACCAGAGGTGGGGTGTGGTCAGATTTGATGGTATAAATAACCAGACAGTCACATTGTAATTTAACAACTCTCAGTAGGAGTGATCCTCTGTTTGGGCTGGTTTCGAACAGTTCAGCACATTTCTTTTCTGCATTTATAACAAGAGCAACCTGTTTGTTTTTTTCACACTTCAGAGGGAAGATGAAGCCAAACGTCCCACTGCTTCTCCTCCCAGTTCTGCTCACCGTTTCAGGACTGACCCAAGCCCAAGTCAAGACCTCTCTCCTGGATCTGTCCCGGATCCTTCCCAGTCTCAGCCGACCAGCCAACCATAGCCGCATCTTCTACGCGGTGATGTTTGACGCGGGTAGCACGGGGACACGGATTCATGTCTACACCTTCATTCAGAGTGACTCAGGTGAAAACAAGAATGCATTTCTTTTTAGCCGAGACTTGTAACCTGCAAAAAAAGAACATCCAAATCCATTCATTCATTTAAATGATTGAATAAAAAGATAATATCATGCTCTTTTGAATCATACAGAGTTATATATTGTCACTTCAGGATCATAAGTTACATTTGACTGCATCTTTCAGATAAATTATGCATATATGTTAAGCGGGTTTAGACAGTTTATTGCTTTTAATGGCTGCTTCATATTTGATGTGGGTGGATGGTGTACGTTTCAGAGCAGCTGCCAGTTTTGGACAATGAGATGTTCCATTCCATAAAGCCTGGCTTGTCAGCATATGCTGACTCCCCTGAAATGGTGAGTTCATTGTCAAACATAATCAATTTTATCGAGCTGAGGGGGGAAAGGTCCGCCGGCTCTGCATTGTGGCCAGAAACGCTGTCGATAGCCACACTGCAGGAATCGCATTACTTATGAAAATAAATAAAAGGAGAGAAAATTGAACTGACAAACCAGCTGACATTCAAGCAGATAAAATTACCATAACATTAGATGTTTATTTTGTTTTATTATTTGTCAGAAAAGTGCTTGTTTTGTTACAGATGTTTGTGTTCTTATAGGCTGGGCAAACAGTGGCGCTGTTGTTGAAGGTGGCAAAGAAGACAGTTCCTCGTCTGGACTGGAAGAGGACGCCGCTGGTCCTCAGGGCCACAGCTGGACTTCGCCTCCTGCCTGCAGAGAAAGCCCGGACTCTCCTGGATCAGGTCAGAGAGTACACCGAGACAAAATCCTCCAGGGGCTGTTTTAACAAGATTCAGGAAAGTACAGTGCACAATATCCCTTTATCATAAAGACGTTGTTAAGCTTTACATTCGCCGACACTTTCACAGAAAAGTGCAGCCTTTTATCTGGGAAAGCAGCTGGCAGAAAAAAAGTGCATGTTCACTGCAGATAGCACAGAGACGTGTTGTAATCGCAGAGTGGAAGGTTATCATTTATAGAAGCGTATGAACATCAGATAGGCCTGGGGGCACCTTGGAGGGAAAATGATACTTTATTAATCCTTCCTGAGGGAATTAATTAATCCCATCCAGCATGGGCCAACACCTCTGGAGCTCCCATTAACACAGGGCTGATTTTCCTCCGACTCCCCTCACTCCCCTCCTCTCCTCAGGTTCAACATGTGTTTGATGAATCTCCCTTTTTGGTCCCAGACAACAGTGTCAGCATAATGGACGGCACAAACGAAGGTAACGTCTCCCCGCCCTCTGTCCCGACAAGCAACACATTCGTCACTTATCCCAGGTGTTTAGTATTTTCCTGGTGTCATTGATCCTCTTGTTGTTGTTTAAGTGTTTAGTTTCTGTGAGAAACTTTGCTTAATCAGGGTGTTTAAACAAAATTGCAGTCCGTTTGAAAGTTTTTCTGACGATATTCTTTTACCACTAGGTCATTTAAACCTAAAAGGCCAATAATTATGTGGTTATAAAAAATGCTGGGCTGTTGTACTGTAGTGTAGCTGATTTGTCAGCATTTCAGTTTAGTTGTGTGTGCATGTATTTCAAATTTGAACCTGCAGAAATTACTACTTTCTGATTCTTTACTTGTAATTTTGCAAATTCAGGAATCCTGGCTTGGATTTCTCTCAACTTCTTGACAGGCAAGTTAAATCACACAACATAACACACACCTGATGATAGAGGGAGCTTGTGTTTTCTGATTTTAGGTTTCCTTCCGTCAGATCTGAGTGCAACTCTTTGCCTTAAGGCCGTTGCTGTAATCCTTCTCAGACTGGGCTAAAAGTTTTCTGCTTCTTGACTGGTAATATGTTTACCAAGAAGGCCTTTTTTAAGATAGCATCTCAGGTGGAACTGATTAACGTCTCATCTGTGGTAGCTGGATTAAGGTGGGAAATGTTTTCAGGTCATCTGAATGCAGACGCCAAGAAGACTGTGGGAATACTGGATTTGGGGGGAGGATCCACTCAGATCACTTTCCTGCCCACGCTGAAGGTCAGCAGCTTGTCTGAATCTTTAAAGATGGTTTTAAATATTAAAGTCTGGTGATGATTAACTCACTGCATCCTTAATATTCTGCTGCAGAAGACCATCGAGAGTGCGCCTGTTGATGATTTTGTTGCCAGATTTGACTTCTTCAACTCAACATTTGAGCTATACTCTCACAGGTAGTAATTGATGCGTGGCTCATAAATTATTTTGCCTGAGTGAGTGATAATGTTTTAATTCAATTGTTTGTCTGTTAGAAAAATATCTCACAAGCCAGTAGACATATTTTAATCAAACTCAGAAATAAATCATTGGTTCTTTCTCTTCAGCTGATTAACTTCTGGAGTCGATGTGACATGACATGTAGTTACCTGCTTTAGCTCCATTTTACAGATATGAAGCTAAAATTGGATGCGGTAGTAGCTGAAAGTCATCCACATCACATACTCCGAGAGCTAATAGATAGCATGATATGGCATAATTTGCCGTAATGATTTACAGTTTTCAACATTTGAAGATCTCGGTTTAAACGCTGACATGAAAGGTGGCACATTTTAAATGTGATTCTGTTTGTGAATGTTACGTGAGCTGACTTCTGAATCATTCTCTCTTCAAACTAATTTTCATGTATATTTAAAAGCTAAAAGTGGCGTCCCAGTTATCTTTTTGATGTCGCTTAGATTCTTTTTTGTCTTTTTCAGCCTAATTTGGATCCAGTTGTAATTAGGAGCGCTTCTGGTATCTTCTTAGTCATTAGGAAGCGAATAACAGGCAGACCCCTCTTGTGTGGCCTGTTTTCAGGATGACCTATTTATCGTGTGCTCAGTCTTTTTATTCTCTGGTTTTTGTTACTGTGTAACAATTCGTCTAATTTCTTCTCAGTTATCTTGGAAATGGAATAATGGCAGCGCGACTCGCCACGCTGGGCGCTCTGGGTGCAGAAGGTACTGTGTTAAACTGGAAGCTGAGACTTTGCGTTCTTACGAACAATGCTGAAACCTGTAATAATGCGTCACTTTGTTTGCCTTCTATGCTAAAATACGACGACAGTCGTGAGATAAAATGTTGTTTTCAAGGGCGTGCTTCCAGTTACTGTCTTAATTTGTTTGAAGTACTACACTGAGAGTAATCACAGGCACACTTCAGCATAAAACCCGACTGCTGTCAGACATTTTGAAGCAGACTCAGTCCATAATAAGTTTGTGTGATGCTCTTGATCCAGTTAGAAAATTTATTATGAATGTTTTCTCACAGGCTTGGAGTGGCAGCTTTTTAAAAGTTCCTGCTTGCCCGATAAGTTCAAGGATAAATGGAGCTTTGGAGGACTAATTTATCATGTGGGTGGAGACCCAGCCGGTAAGATTCAGTTTAAATATTATGGAATACGTTTTGATTAAATCCAAACCTACTGTTTAATAGAACTGGTATAAATGAGATCAGGGGACATGTTTAAACATGTTGCAATAAATAACGTCAGCAGCGATTTTAGCAGAAACCATCAACATGGACATAGCTAAGTTACGTATTGATCACAATGCTCCGAGAGGGGATGAATAATTTACTCTACTGTCCCCCCCTCCCCCCTCCAGGTCAAGCAGGATACAAGCCTTGTTATCAGGAAGTACTCAAGGTGGTGAAGGGGATTATTCATCAGCCGTATGAGCTCCAAGATGGCAACGTTTTCTTTGCTTTCTCTTATTACTTTGACAGAGCTGTGGACGCGGGCCTTATCGGTTAGAGCACACACACACCTTCTGTCCACACCTTATATAATTATACAAACCCAGCATGCCAGACAGAGGCAGAAAAATGTGAGTCATCTGCCCCTGTATCGCTGGGATTTGATGAGCCATACTTGTGGCGGTATTATAGAAATTGCTCTCCCTCTGCCATTCTACACTCAAAGCCACCAGTTTAGTTATTAGTACTTAAAAAATCTGCATGTAGATGTGCTTTTGTAATTACCATTTTGGCATTTTAAATGTTTAACTACTCGCCTCGTGTTGCAGATGGAGTCCAGGGTGGGATGCTGCAGGTCAGAGACTTCAAGAAGAGAGCTAAAGAAGGTGAGATTATACATCATTACTACAACAGATCCTTCCTGTACTTTAAATACAGACAGCGTGCATCTGCATAGACCTTGAAGGGAAATGCTTGACTCATCTGTCAGCAGAATACAGATGACTGATTGTCCAACCTAATGGATATGATTTCTCTTTGTCCTCACTCAGTGTGCAATAAAATGACCAAGTACCCGCCCATCAGCCCGTTTCTGTGTCTGGACCTGACCTACATCACCTGTTTACTCAAGGATGGCTTCGGCTTCAAGGACAACACAGTGCTGCAGGTTAGACTGCGTTCACAACATTATCTGCGGTGTTGGTGGCCTTGTTATTTCAAGGCTGCAACAGAAAACACAATCAGTTGGTTTGGATTTAAATATTTGGTTTGCTCTTGTTTTATAAGTCACACAGTAATAGTGTAGGCCGAGTATTCCCTGAAGGAATGCATATCATCCACCACCTTTCAC
>JAVKLF010000060.1:12047638-12063377 GCA_034783495.1 Millerichthys robustus | reverse complement strand
GAGAGGTGGAAGGAATACTTCTCGGACCTTCTCAATCCCACGGGCACGTCTTCCATGGAGGGAGCAGAGCATGTGGACGTTGGGGATGATCTATCTATAAGTGCAGCTGAGGTCGCCGAGGTAGTTAAAAGGCTCCGAGGTGGCCGGGCTCTGGGAGTGGACGAGATCCGCCCTGATTTCCTTATCAGCTCTGGATGTGGGGCAAGGCTGACACGCCTTTGCAGCATCTTGTGGACATCAGGGGCAGTGCCGCTGGATTGGCAGACTGGGTTGGTGGTTCCCCTCTTCAAAAAGGGGGACAGGAGGGTGTGTTCCAATTATAGGGGCATCACTCTCCTTAGCCTCCCTGGTAAGGTCTATTCAGGGGAGCTGGAGAAGAGAGTCCGATTGATGGTCCAACCTCAGATTTAGGAGGAACAAGGCAGATTCTATCCTGGCTGTGACAAACTATGTCTCTCGGCTGGCCTGGGAACACCTTTAAATCCTCCCAGAAGAGCTGGAAGAGGTGGCTGGGGAAAGAGAGGTCTGGGCCTCCCAGCTCAAGCTGCTGCCCGACTCGGATTAACCGGGAGATAATGGATGAATGGATGGTCCGGGGATTCGAACCTGTGATGTCCAGGTAACAAGCTCACTGCAAAGTGACATTCTGCTATATTTGACAAATAAAGTTGACTATTTCATAAACTAAAGCTGCAAATAATCTATAATTTGGCCAATAAATCTTCTACAGCATATTAAAAAAAGCGTGAAGATGCAGCTGCAGATGCAGCCCCATGTTGCAGGAAACAGCTGTGAGCTGTGATCTGAGCCTGAGGGGAGGAAAGCATCCCTCCATAGATGCAATCACTGCATGTTAACAGGAAGACAGCTATAAATCAAAGAGTGAACAGGATTTATATTAATAAATGCAAATGAAATGACACTATATGCCACACCCACCAGTGCCTCTAAGCAGAATAAAACACAGAAAATTCATGAAAAGGATCCACCATCGCTTCACCAATTACAAACAATATTGTTTTTGTATAAAAACCAATAAACCATCTCAGTCTTTCTACTCTAAACTGGTAAAAGAAGAAAGAAAATAAAACACTGAATCAAAATACTGTTTTGACACCAATCAATAGGAATAAACTCTAAACAGTCTGTGTATCACCACATTATGATAGTTGGACTTTTTTTTCTTTTTCATTTGAAAAACAAGGTATTATTTCACATTAAAACATGAAGGATACCGGCAGCACGAGTGTCTCTGTGTATCCACAGTCCATCACCAGAGCAGAGTTTAGGCCCAAAGTCATAACGGCCATCAGGTGACTTGGAGCAAACAACACAGATGGGACCTGAAAAAAAAAACCATTTATAGACATTTAATCCGAACCCCTCCTAATAATAATACTTTCTTAAACATCAGAGTAATTTGTTAAAATAACAAACTGATATTATTCATCAGATCTCAGTTTTAGCACTTACAAAAGATGCTGTGCAAGATGCATTTTGGCTGCCAGATTCTACAATCAACCAGTCTGTATCAAAACCAATATTTGCTATGTCATGGTACCTCAAACTGCCTGAAGAAAACCTTGGTGAGGGTCTCCCTGAAGTGAGACGGGCAAAGGATGGACTCGATGATCACCACTCTTCGGTCGCGAGGATTCACCAGCAGGTGCCTGATTGAGGCAAAACAAGAGGATATTTTTTGATTTGGTGCTAGTAGTGATTTATGTTCTACATCTGTGTACCATTACTGCTGAAAACACTGAAACAATTTTGTACTTAAACATTGCAGTGTTAACATGTATAACTGATGAGATCATTTTCAATTGTTTGGCTACTGGAAACAACAAAGTATTCAGATAATATTTTAAAAAGAATTCACCTGAAGTACAATATATGGATAAACTCTTTGAGGATGACATAAAGCTCTTCTGTGTTGATGTTGTACTGAACCACTTTGGTGGCCTGAAAGTAAAATATTGCATACTATATCAAGACACATTTCAATGCCAAACATTATTCCAACTGCTTACTCACAACAGATCCTGACTCACCTGTTGCTGCCCCGGTTTCCGGATCTCGCTCGGAATGATGAACCTGGGCCCCGTTTCCCCTGCAAAGCCGCATCTGTGAGAAAAGACATCTGTCAGCTGCTGCTTGTGATTGTTTCATAACATCTACAACCAAGATCTTTTTAGGGTTAATTATTTAGTGAATATGGGGGGGAAACCTTTTGCTTTAATTCTTGAATTTGCTTAGAGTCACTCATGCAAACTGCATAACAGCATAAAAATTGGATGACGAACAGTAACCTACAAAATAAAAAAGTAAAACTCTCAAAAGGAATGGTTGTTTATAAATAAATTAACAGTAGAGCTCTGTGTGTCGTATTGCATGGTTAAAAATGTGAACAAAGAAATCATTATTTTAAAGAGTGCAGAGAAGTCCTCTTGATCTTCATATGACTTGTTTTAGGTTATGTTCCCCCTCTAGAAAAGTGTACTGAGAATAAAATTGTTAAGAGAAAGATGATTGGAAATAACTTTATATGTGGCGTGAAATATGAGGGTTATAAACAGGGAAACGAACACACAAAACTGCCTTCTTAAAGGAGGAGAAACTTTGATCTTATACTAAAATAAATGTAAGAAGCCTCATTGATAAAATCTAATACATATCTTAGAAAAACATTTATTCAATCAATCTACTGTATAATTATAAAATTCATCAAGTAACTGAATTTGAGTTTAAATTTATATGTATTTATGTGACATGGTGACTGATTTATAAAGATGGTGAGCCCTCAGTTTAAGTATATTTTTAGCTAAATTAAGTTCGTTTGTTCATTTGATGAGAATATTCAGATGTGCTGTTTGTTTGTTTTTTAATGGCGTGATCTACAAAGAATAAAGCCGTCATTTTTGGCACGTCAGTTAGCTATGGTTCACATACATTATCTAGGAAGCTTAGTAAGTAAACTACCATTACAACGTGTAGTTTCTGTTTTGTAAATCAATGTCTACTTTCAAACATCACTTGTCTACCCCCATGGTGAAAACAAACACTGGAAAAATAAACCAATCCCACACGTTAGCATGCTAACACAACACGGTGGCTAGCTCCGTTAGCAAGATGCGCTAAGAACTGGTACTCACTTTGTGAATGCTGCTCCTAAATCAATGACAATCGCAGTTTTCTCTCCTCCACTCCCCAAGCTGTCAAATATTGGCATTTTACTAATACTACTTCCCCCAAAAATATATTTAAATAACACGAATAGCAACTACTTTACATTGTTAAGATCAGATGCCTTCCGTCGCCTGAGCTAGGCGCTGTTTTAGGAGGTGGAGGCGCGCCTGATGAAAATAAAATCCTCCTGATCAGATTCGATATTTTCTCTTCATGGTAGTGCTTATATAGTCAATATATTTAAATTACTTAAGAGTCCTAAATAATTTCAAATATGTCTACAATGTATGCACGTCAATTTTTACCACTGTAATGAAAACCGATAATTATTAGGCAGAACTGTCTCAAATCAGCAAATAATCAGAGTTGATTAGGCCTATCTTAAAATTATGATTTCATCTATAATTATTATCCTACTATTACAATAAGCTAAGCCATGATCGTGATATACTGTAGGCTATTAGTTAGAAGTGACTTATAAATCTGACAAATTATTACAAATAGGAATGTTTATGAGGCACAAAGTCATAGTGATCATAATTATAAGAGTAAAACAGAGTCACAGTTATAAAATAATATAATTTTTCAGATTGTATGTCATAACTATTGTTTAAGGACTTTTAGCTGGGTTTTGTATTTTTATAGCTACATTTTGAAATATTTACCTTTATTTTATTTTCCAAAAGTAATGTAAAGAGATCTTCTCAGTTCCTTCAAAAATATTGTTTTCGGTTAATTCTGTTTCAGCATATTTGCTCTATGTTTTACTTCTACAACTAGTTTTAAGCTACTGTTAGCTATTTTGTCTAATGGTCAGCTAGCATTTCAGTTGCCTTTGAGTTTTAGCTAATTCGGGCATCTGTTCTGATCATTTTAGCTTTTACTTAGATAGATTTGACATCCATCCATTATCTTAAACCCGCTTCTTCAGTTCAGGGTCACTGGGGTCACTGGTGCCCATATCCAGCAGTCACAGAGGAGTGGGGGACACCCTGGACAGGTCTCCAGTCCATCACAGGGACACAAAGAGACAAATGAGACAAACAACCATTCACTCTCTCACTCACACCTAGGTCTGTGGGACCAAACCAGATTAACCGGAGAAAACCCACGTATGCACGGAGAGAACATGCAAAGTCTATCCAGAAAGGTCTGCAGCCGGGATTCGATCCGGTGACCTTCTTGCTGGGAGGCTCTTTAGCTAATTTTAGCATCTGTTTTGCTAATTTCAGTTTCTGCTTAGCATGGTATGTTTTGGTAGCCTAATGTCAAATTCTACCTATTTGACTACAGTTCTGTTGCTTTTAGCCTAGTCTGCTTTTATTAACGTGAGTTATGTTTTTTTTTAGCGGTTATTCTGCTGCCTTTAGCTTGTCTTTAGCTTGTTTCAACTTAGTTTTAGCTTCCTCAGTAAAATTCTAATTCAGCACTCACTGCATTTTCACAGATAATGCAATAACTGCTTAGCCTCTCATAGTTATAGGCTAACAAGGTAGGCCCATATGAAAATTTTAAAGGAATTTTAAAAATATGTTCTTTATGACTGAAGTTAAAATAAAGAGATGAAGCCTGTTTCTGAGGTGCCTGCGGGAACAGGTGGCTCTCAGGTGGAGAGTGGGTGGGGAGGGAAAACGAGCGCAAAGGGGCGGAATCTGCGCACTTGTGGGTGAAAACTTACAGATGAAGCTTCTTAGCATTTGATGGCAGCACTTTTAGAAACAGAGGAAGCTGACTTTCAGTCGCTGAGCTGAGCAGAAAAACAAGCCTTCTTTCAGCCACCTTGCCTTTGGATAACATTCTGTTTTTCCTTTTTTTTGCACTCTGCAGGACGAAGAAGCTCGGCGAGGAGGCAGTAAAAAAAACCATCCGACATGAGTTCTGAAAGGTAACTGGTTTATGTTTTCTTCAGGATCTGGTTTGCAGCTTGTGATGGAGGGGTGGATGCTGTGTGCGTGGCGAGTCTGAGATGTCACAGTGGAGAAATGTCTCAGTACCGCAGTGTGAATGTGTTTACAGACAGGCTTGGATGGTGCCAAGGAATCTGATCGCTGCAGGATTGCCAAGAGCGGAAAAGTGAGTTTGATTGCGGCTCTTGTTCGTCGGGTTGGTGATTTTTTTTCTTTTAGTCTAACTCAGATGGATGTGTGGAAGTAAAGCTGTCAGATCATGATGCTGTGAGCCGTTGCGTAAGATGGGATGTTAGATGCATATTTTCTTCTTGTGCGCATATTCTTTCCTACTGCTGCTATGGTTTCTGTGTAATGCAGACATTTCATGCAGCCTTCGGCTCCTGCAAGATAGATAGACTGGTGCTATTTATAGTTAAAGTGAGGGGGTGCTGAGGATTGCTGTGTCAGATTCTCTCTCTCCTTCTGTTCACCTATTCTTCCCCTCCTCTGTGTTTTCTTTCGCTTCCATGAAGTTAACAGAAGGCTTGCATCTGCAGCATCAGAGCCTAATTTCTATTATCACATACAAGAAAGCTTTCAAACCTCCTCTTTTGTGTTCAGAGTCCTTAATGTGATTAATGTATGCGTGGTCGTGTGCTGGCAGGAATAATCACCTCTATCTCAAGATGAGTTCACCACCTTACCTGTTGCCCTTCTGACTCCAAGTTAGTTACCTCATTATGTGCCAAATAAATATTTTTTTTAAACTTCATCCCCACAGCTTTATTTTCTATCAGTGCATTTATTGGAAGGAAGTCATTTCCAAAAAAAAGTGGAACGTTGTGTAAAATGTAAACAAAAACAATGAAATGATTGGTAAATCTCATATTTCATATTCAATGGAATGCATTAAAACATATCAAATGTTTAAGGAGAATGTTGTCTGAGATATTCAACAGTCCTGGGTCTCCTTCGCTGGATTTTCTTTTTCCAAGAGGCACCAAATGTTTTCAGTTGGTGAGAGGTCTGGACTTCAAGCTGGACAGTTGCACGGTTGTAATGGACGCAGTTTGTGGTTCTTGCTGAAATATAGGCTACAAGACCTTTTCTAAATAAAATGCCATCTGGATGCGAGCACATGTTGTTCTAAAACTCACACATATGTTTCTGCACTGATGTTGCCTTTCCAGATGGTCAAACTGGCACTAATGCACCACCATACCATCAGAGAGGCAGGCTTTCAAATGTCAAGATCAGTCGGCTGTGGCACCCATCTTGAACTGGATTGACTCGCAGTGTTAAAATGTATGTCCGATGATTAATCACAGTACAGTCAGAATTAGTATATTCCAAAATGCTGATCAGTAAGTATTTGTATATCAAAGGAAGGCAGCAGATTGTGTCAAACATGTACATCAGTCCCATCCTGATCAGGTGACAGTGCAAACGGATGAATCCTTTTTTTTTCACCTGTCCTGTCCGGCATATATGTATTCAGCGAGATTACACTGAAAACTTTTCTAATGCCTTGACAGTTTTACTCTACAACAGGAGGATTTGAGATAATTCTCCCATGGATGCCTTTATTGTTTAAAGTCACCGGACAGCGAAGGCTGAGGGGGACACAAAAGGAAAGGACAGAAGGGGGAGAAGGGGATGGACAGATGCAAAACCACAACAACAACAGTAACCGATAGTCGGTAAACAAAATACATAATAAAAACTAATGACTTACTACAAGTTACAAATTATTTATTAATTAAATCAGCAGAAGCAGATGGACAAGAGCTACAAATGTTTAAACTTAGGTTGTGTGTAATACAGCATGCATACAAATGAGTGACACAAGTGTGTGATACGTGTGCACACATGATGAGGCAGGTGATTATACACGCGTGTTTACTGATGATCGGAATGTCTCCCTTTTAACAGGAAGAGACCGCCATCAGGCTCAGGACTGCTAATATTTGGCCACTGTCACTGGCGCATGCTGATCTGTAGATCTGTTTCTCCTTCTCTTTATGTTTATAGTATCTGTTCATGTATGAGGACATATAATAAAAGTTGACCATTTTTGTCCACATGTCAGCAGGCACTGAGACGAGACAGGGATGCCAACGTCCTCGATCCTCCAGGGCCTCCTCCTCCTGACTGGGACCTGTCTCCATCTCCATGGAGCCCCCACCCATCTCCCCACCTTCAACCACATGCAGGACGGCTCGTGTGAAGGACACTGTCCCAGCCTGGTCACAACAGCAGTGCTAACCCACACCACAGAGTCTGTCCTCTTGGATAAAGAACATGTTACTGGCTCTGTGCTGAATGTTGGTGCAGGAGGGACTGGCCCACATGAAGGACCCGAGGGGATAGATTCAGAGATGCAGACAGAAAATGGGGACAGTCTTCATGGAGCCAGTGGAGAGGCACAGAGCCAGAGGAGAACGGGAAAGCAGATCGACAGCACCTCCGAGGAGGACAATGTAAAAAGGAAAAACAAGAAGAAACCGATTGACGATGAGAGTTTGAGTGTTTTAGGTGGGAGAGACCAGATGGACACTGAAAGGAGGACAAAAATGTCTTTCTCTGATTCTGATTCCGATCCCTACACCCCTCTCTGGACCCCAAAACTGGTCTCTTCCAGTCCCATTCCTTCCTTAATGTTTGTCACTCCTCAGACTTCAATACCACTGACGGTATGGAGACGTGATGGAGCCACAGTTTCCACCCCATCAGACCCCATTTTACCTGAGATGGGACCAAACATGATGACCAGAGACGACAGCCTGGAGAGTCTGTGGACGGAGGCAGTGAGACCAGCTGGAGGCAAGTCTTACCTGTGCTACTTTTTGCTTTTAGACATCATTTTGCCACTTTTTTGCAACGTTTATCTACCTGTACTTTATCTTTGAGCTAGCTTTTTAATACTTTCAGCTACCCTTTTTTACTTTTAGCTTTAGACAGCTTTATGCTGCTGTTTTTACCTAGTATTTAGCTACTTTAAACAAACCTTTTGCTGCTTTCAGCAAGCACTTTTAGTACTTGTAACTACAGTTTTTTTTCTTTTTCTCATTAGTGAAGTTTTTGCTACTTTTGGCTTTTAGTAAATGTTTTACTTTACCTATTAGCTAGAGATTTGCTCTTTTTAGATTGTGGTCTGCTTCATTTAGCTTTAACAAATTAACTTCAGATTCTGTAGAAAAATTCATTCTATACTCGACATTCATGCTGTATTTTTGTAGAAAGTGCAATTTATCTCGTTCCGTCTTGTGATTTGTTGCACAAATGCAAAAAACCTTTAGTGCAGTCATGCATCACTGTCATCAGAGCCAATTTCTTTCCATCTTGCTGAATGACGTGGGGCTTAAGAAAGCTTCATTAAGGAATTTGTCTGAAATAAAAACAAATCCAGAGGCAGAGATTGGCACTGAGGATTGGTTGTCTCTCCACGCTCTACTTTGAACCTCAGCTGGGACTCGTGGCTCTCTAATTACTTTCTATTCCTGACTCGAGTAAAAAAGAAATAACACAAACGAAAAGAAAAAAAAAAACAGCCAGGAGACGGCTAGTGGCAGGATTTGTTCTACCAGTCTTTGAAGAATCCAAATCCAACACACACAGAGTTTTTTTTTTTTTTTAATAGCTCCAGTATTTCCAGTGAACCTGGATCTATTTGCAGGTTGTCTCAGAATATTCCAATTATTTATCTGAATAAATATTACTTGAAGTGTATAACTGTTTTGGTCAAACCAAATATTGTAAAAACACGTGTTTACTTATCCTTGTGTTGACACAAATCCCAGCAGACACAGTTGATGACGCCACAGAGACCACCATGTCATCCGAGGCTCTTCCTCTCATCTTTGAGCCTTTTGAAGACGTCACAGCGAAGGCGGCAGAGGAGGCGGCAATCGCCCAGGTGACAGACGGCGCACAGTCTCTGGTTACCGCGGCAACCAGACAGCTGGGCCAGCTGGTCACAGTGGAGGCTGACAGCGATGGTCCCTCCCAAGGCCCACCCGTCCTTGTAACAGACTGGACTTCACCTTGGCAGACGTCGGGCTTCGAGCTCCTGGAGCCAATCGGCTCCTCGGGCCCACCTGCTTCACAGCGAAGGGGCCAAACTGAACCGTGGTACCGGATGGGGAAAGGTAAGGGAGGGGAGGGGAAATTAAATTAAAGTCATTTCACATAAACTGACTCCATATCAGAAGAAGTGTCTTTAATAAAATTAGTAAAATCTTCCACACACAGCTGCTGCTGCGAGGATGTCAAACTTTGAAGAGAATATGCCCTCGGCTGGCCCCTCCCTCTCATCCCTACAGCACGCTATGACAACCGTAACCTTGGCAACCCATCAGCTCCTGCACAAATCCAGATTAGGGCTGGAGGAGATGGATTCTGATGGTAGGATGCAAAACATTCTTTTTCCCTCAACGCTGAACCTTTCAAGCAGGAAAAAATTAGATTTGTTCAATTTATCACTCCTATACTCTTAAAACATCAGTTTTGTCCTACGTAGATGCCAATAAGTATTTTCCCGCTCTCCACAGAGGAGCCAGATGAGGAAGAGGATGACGAGAACTCCGAGGAGTCCGTGGAAGACGAGAGTGAGGAAGACCTGACAGAAACGCCTAAAGCTTCCTCCACGCAGCCGCCGTACAGCCTTATCCCTCCACCGCCTGTTTGGGTTCAACGTAACCAGGGACTGAGTAAGAACACGCGCAGAACGCTCCAAACCAGATCCTCCTCAGATGTCGTTTTAATTCACGCGTCTTTTTCTTCCAGTGCGTAGCTGGTTGGAGCTGATCAGGGAAAAGGTAAGGCTGCCCCCTGTTGTTCGGACGTTTCATGACACTAACAAATCCTAAAAGTTGTGAAGTTAAAATTCTGTTTCATAACTGGCCTTCCACTTTGGCAGGCTGGTTACGTGTCTGGGATGTTGGCCCCCGTGGGCATCGGAATCACGGGGGCTCTGCTGATTGTGGGCGCCCTCTACAGCATCCGAATGATCTACCGCAAAAGGAGGAACAGTTTCAAACGCCAGCGGAGGAAGGTCAGGCAGCCGGAGGTCAGAACATTTACTATCTTCTTGTTTTAATATTTATCACCCCCCACACACTGTGGATCTTAACGTCACTAACTTGAAGTTTGCATCTTCCTTTGACAGCAACCTCGAGAGCCCGGCACCAGCTGTCAGGATCAGGCCATGCTGCTGGCCGACAGCTCCGAGGACGAGTTCTGAGGTCAGTTTATGTTGGCCGACCTCGACAGAAGAATGTCTGGCAAAGAAGGAGAAGAAGAAAAAAAAATCCATGACTGCAGCTCAACTTATTGACAGAACGTGGAAGAGGGATGCACACAGGTCAGCTTTATAACCCCCTCCTTTTGCACGAGGAAACAAAAAAAAGTGCTTTTAAATGTGAAGTGACAGGCTTTTGGGGGGCGGAGTCACACCAATAGTTATCCCTCTTTTCTGATGACAGTGTTTACTGTGACAGAGTTCTCTGTCTGAAACAAGTGTTTTCATCTTATCCAGCCACAGAGTTGATGATCAGAAGCTTCAGATAAGTGAAGTATGTGGTTGATTGAGTGAAACAGAAGCCTCTTTGTAGCTTAGTTTATAGAGATAAGCTTCTGCCTTCAGAGGTCAACACCAGAACAGACTGAATACCAGGTTCTCTGATTTAACTGGACAGCTTTGACCCCGTTGAAAAATATTAAAGCAACCTGTCAAAAAAGAAATTGGCCTTGGTATGTGATAAACTGTAAATCTGAAATATACAGCCCCATTTCAAACCAAGACAGTACTTTTAATACTAACTGGTGCCCATATCCAGCAGTCACTGTGCGAGGGGAGGGTACACTAGTGACCATGACCAGAAAAAAATGTTCATGTAAACTGCTCCTATGAGTTTCTTCTGAACATTGTTCACCTGAAATAACATCTTTGTTAAACTTAAAGGTCTAGCATTCCTTAAGGCAGGGGTGTCAAACTCATTTTCACCAAGGGCTACATAAGCATTCTGGTTTTCGTCAGAGCCAGGTATAATTAACTTCAACATTAACAACGAACCGTCACGTTCCTCGTCTCATTGCTACAGATGAGCATCGCTAACAAACTGAGCTCTATGTGGTATTTACTGCATGGAAAAAGCATTTTAACATGTCCTTTTACAAACACTGAAAAGTATTAAATGTACAACTGACTATATGTGAAATAAATATTACAGAAATACTATTAAAAATAAAGAGCGTTTTACTCATTGTTGAGTTGTGGTGAGTAGCTTCCATCTTGAATTCTGAACTCTTCCACTTTCCAACAGAGAATTCCTAATGGAGAGGCATTCCAGTTTAAATTTACAACTTCAACTGGGCCGCAGAAAAAGTAGCTGGTAAAAAAATGCAGCCAAATTATGCCTGCTGACAGCTACTTTTGGACCCTTTGCACCTCCATCTAGTGGTGAGATGCTGTCATTTTGCAGGTAAAATAATTGACATGCATTATAGGAGCTGTAGTTTATGGTCAATGCTGCTTTAAAGCAGCATACACTTATTTTAAGACATTAATACATATTTGAAGTTCTCATGGGACAAATAAAATGCTGTGGCGGGCCACGAATTTGACACGTGCCTTAAGGGAATACATATGGCCTGCTGCCTTTCATGACTTTTACACTTGGATCACCCTATTGAGAATGAAAGGAACATTGCAGAAGCGCTCACAGAATATTATGAGGTCTATCGTGAATGTTTAGGTAATGCCATGAGATATTTTACTTACAGAATGAAAGAGTGTGTTAGCACAGATGCGCAAAAATGTCTGGCGATAATAAAAAGTGGCAGATAAAAAGCAATAAAACCTTTTTTTTGATCGGCACTGCCAAAGTTCAGACAAAGAATCGCTCATGCCATAAATTAATAAAGTAATCCATAATAATACGAATTACTGACAAAGGCCTTAACATCAGGTATGCCAGAAAATAACTAATTCCAGAGCATCAGTACGATTTTTTTTACACTCTCTATAAATTGTCCTTAATTTTAAACCAGAGGGAAATACAATATATTGCCTAAACAAAAATAGTCTAAAAATACAACTAAAATGAATTAGTGATTAAGTTTAGACTCACTTGTGCTTATAAATGTTGTAGTATTTGTGTAAATAGTTTTGATTTTTGCTAACATGAAATAGTTGGATAAAACCCAGTTTGGAGGTACAGATCCTCTTCCCCGCTGCTGGGAGCTGGAGCTTGGAGGTCAAAGAAAAAAGGGAACATGACCTGTTTTGATGTGTATAAAAACCACCACCGGCCCAGTTAGTGACCTCCTGAAATCTCTGTTGTTTTTTTCACATGCTGTACAAAATGCTGGAATAACAGCTTCACGTTTTATCAGGTGCTTCAGGTTTTTTTCCATCTTCTTCCTCATTTATTTCATAAAGTTAGATATTTTCTAAAAACAAGCAGTATGGATAGTTTAGGAACATATGATGGAACTGAATCGTAATGAAGTTTTGATGCATTTGTTTAATACGATGCATTGAGTTTATTAACATAATTTATAATCAGTTTTAACTGGATTTTAAAGCAATAGTTCAGATCAGTTTCAGTGGGGGTTTATAGAGCGGCTGTAAACAGTGTCTTACCTGTTGTAGATAGATCGTTAGATGGCCTGAGCTTGGAGAAAATTGGTTTAATTTTGATTGATAAGCTAATAATGATTTGAAATGAGCAAAGTTGAAAAAGTAACATTGAATTCACCAGTGTGAAAAACACAAACGTGGGAACAGGCCTGTGCCGAGATCAGTGTTTGTTAAAATGTTTTCTCTTTCAAAACAGAACAGTTTTTTCGTGTTCAAACATGCCCCTGCATGAGTAAAAGAAAAAAGATGCAGACACTGTAGGAAACAAGAAGACGCAATGAAAATGTGTTAAAGATTTGGCAAATTCTCGGTTTTACTTTAGAGCAGAGCAGGGTTAAAGTGGATTGCTCGTCTTAAAACTACAATCTTTAAAGTTTCGTAACAACCGTGCTTTTTTTTGTCAATTTTGTATCACAGGGTTAACCCAACAGAAATGTCCTGAGCAACACTAGAAGCTGTAGAGCTGCTAGCAAATAACCAAAGGATGCAAATTATAATTTACAATTTAAATTAGTCAGTATCTCTATGAAATACCTTCGATTGGAGTTGTTTAGCGATGGCAACAATATATTTTTAGTGTGGCCCAACTCCGACTAGCCACTAGCTCATTAAAAAGGGTGAGAGTTTAAGCCATTTCTTTTAAAGTAAGGCCGTTAAGAGGTATCTACACCAGGTAAGATATTGATCAGAACCGTTCCACTAAGCTCCACTTCAATAGATAAGAACTAGAAACTAAATATATTTCTGTGATATAAATTAATCTCCATAAAAACCTTACGTTTGGTTTAAATGTGACACTAATGCAACTGTTACACATTCATTTGAACCAAAAAATAACCAATGATGTAGTGCAAAACAAGCACTAAAAAACGATAACATCTATATGAAAATAAATATTTTTAGTAACTTTGACTTTTTTATTTTAGGGATTGACATCTCTATATTCTGGAAAGCCTCGTACATGGGGAACAAACTTATTTTTTGCCGAGTCAGAGAAAATTAGTTTGTTGAATGGATTTGTGTCGTTTTTAATAAACAGATAAAAAAAAAAATAAAGTTTGCTAAATAAAAACTGGGCTTTCAGGATGGGACAGCTTGTATGCAACATAAATTTTAAACAATGAAGAGAAAAGAAAAATCTAAATGATTTAAATTTCTTTTCTGATGGTGCAAAAGATAGAAGCAGTGGGTGCAAATTGTTTACTTGTAGCTAATGATGTGATTTAAAAAAAACTTGTTTTTAAAAACTATTTCCTTTGTCTGACATGTTTATTGTACAAATGTATATTATTACGCAATAATACTGTTTTAATATCAGTGATGTAAAACAATGGATGTTCTTGGTTTCTTCTGGTAAATAATAATAAAAGAATCAAATAAACGGATCTTCTAGACGTCTGATCTTTTTTTTTTTTAAATCCAGCATAAATCCAGACAGCAGACAAGACAACCGAGTTTTACAGCATTAAAAAAAGAAAAAAAGAAATCAAATAATTTATTTTTGTGTTCTCCCCCCCCCACACATTAAATAAAAGCAATTGGACAATTCCAGATCAAAAGAATTTAAGAGGACAGGGGCGTGGGGGGTGAGGAAGACGGAAACAGACATGCAAAATTATCCTTTATTTATTTTTGCTCTCCCCTTTTTCTTGCTTGCCATGGAGGCAGAGCTGGACACCTCAGGAAAGACCACAGGAAGCCCTGTGTGGTTGTCTAGTTGTGTCGTTTAGGGTGGGTTGGCGGGTGGGGGGTTATGGCACAGCACGACTGGTCAATAAAAAAATAAATAAAAAAGGGATGTGCTGCTTTTCCTGCAGGGAGTTTAGAGTCAGAACTGTGGGGCGGCAGCTGACCAGTAAGCTCAGCAAAACCACCTCTGACATCTCAGGATGCCAAAACTGGTGTGTCAAAAGTGACTCTGCAGAGGCAAAGGGGCTTGTGAAACAGAAGCCAGTGGCTATAAACCAAGATGGATGTTAAAGCCCTTCAGACTGTGATTGTATTTTTATTTTTTTTACTTGAGGCCGGCTTTAATGCCCGTAAACTTCCTGAAACTGACATTTTGCAGGATTCCCGACACAGAGGTGAGACAAATCTAAAACAGCAGCTCAGGGTGATGATCTGTTTGGAAGAATGAGATGACGAGGCTGATAAAAAGACATCCCCTCTCAGTGGACTAAAAAAAACAAAGCCAGGGCAAAAAGGGAGAAACGTGTCCAACACAGGTAAAGAAGATTCTCGAAGAGGGGCACTACAGGACGTCTGATGAGTAGCAAAGACAGCGGTAAGTTGGGGGGAGTTGTAGATTGTTTTCGTAGGCTCGTCTTTTTTCACCGCACCTCTGGACAAGTGGAAGTAGACCAGAAAACAAAAAAATAAAACACCTGATAAATCAAACCAACAGATAATGAAAAACACTCTCAAAAGATCTGATGAATAAACACCTTTATACAAATCTGAAAAGAAAGAAAAAGGTAAAATACGTGATCTGATCTGCTGCTCCAAACACACAAACTGAGGCAGACAGGGTGGCAGCTCCTCTTTCAAACCTTCTGTAAGATCTCAGCTGAACTGGTGGGAATAAACCAAGAAACATGAACAAAAGCTTGTAGTGTCATTCCTTTATCTGAAAATCACAACATCTGGTTATCATGAACCTTTATGCTGCTGTGGAGAATTGTACCAGACCTCCAATAGTGTTGCATGCTTTTGTCTTGAAAGTGATCGGCAAAAACAAAGTCCAGCTGCAGAATTTGAGGCATAAAAAATTAGGCTACATTTTTTCTTGTTTGGGACTAAAGTCTTAAGTTCAGATCAGTTCTGAAGTGGGATTAGTGGAGAAGTTAAAAAGAGTTTATATCTTAACTGTTGAGATAACTCTTTAAACAGCCTCAGATCAATAGAAAGACGGCTGACTGGATCGACAAGCTAGCAGCAGATTCACACAACAACTCCAGTCTGAACAATTCTGTAGCATTTTATCTCCAACTTATTTTATAACCCTTTACACCATCATCAATTT
>JAVKLF010000060.1:11985609-11995733 GCA_034783495.1 Millerichthys robustus | reverse complement strand
TCAAAGGTACTATTTACCGTGTCGCTCCAGCTGTACCTCATAGGGTACATAATTTGTACCTTTTTAATGGGTTGAGTTTTGTACCTCTACATAAAAAGTACATATTTGTCACTAGAGGTACATAAATGTTCTTTTAAAAGGTACAAATGATAAGATACAAAATTGTTCCTTGGTTCATAGGTTCGATTTTGTACTCCACTAGGGTACTGCTGGAGCGACAAAGCCTCCGTACCTCTATTTCTTTGTGTGTAGTTTCATTTACGAGTGCCAATATGAATGCTATTTTTTTATTGGTCTAGAATGTTGTCATCTGGAATTCAAGCTCTACCATTCACAAGCATTATATGAAGGGATTTCCTGGTGCTTTGGCAGCTGGCAGGAAGAAAAAGGTAAATTTCGACAAAAATGAAAGGATTAGAATTAAATAGATTATTTGTGAAAACGTTCCTGTTAGAAAACCATTTTATAGTGAGTTAAGGAAGATTATTTGCTAATTTAGTTACCAGAAAATGGTGTTTGTGGCCAAATTTTTACACTAATCACAATTGTGACAAAAATCTACATTTGCACTAATTTTGTACATTGTGCAAGAACAGGTGTTTGTATTTAAAAGCTAATTTTGTTGACAAGATTTGAGGTGCAGCCAATAGAGATGTTTTCATTTTATTCACTGTTATCAGACCCTGCTTTTTATTTTTGTATAAAAAGTAAAAACCTATATGACTAACCTATGATGAGCGTGCACAGTAGTGTTAGAAGTATTTAAATTTATATTTCAGCCAGCATTAAATAAATCAACTTTCAGATCCACTCTGATGTTCATTACATTTATTTATGAGCTGCAAGTTCAATGTCCATCTTTTTTTCTGCTTGTTTGTTTGATGGGTCACTTAGGTTTGTTTGAATCCGGATAAGCCAATCACAGCCATGCATCACAGGCCTGCCTAACAATTATACTGAAACTAAAGCTAAATTTGTTTACTTTTTGTAGAAGTAGCATTGTTGTCTAAACAAGGAGAAAAGCTGTCCAATGACTCATAAATGAAATGGTGAAATCTCAGTTTTAAATCTACAAGTCGGCATTTATGATCAAAGTTACTGTGACTGGGTTAGTTTATTTCGTGACTTTCAGTCCCTCAATTGAAGCAGCAGAAGTTGGGGTAAATAATGCCATCAGTCTAGTTTTGTATGAGTCCGATTCAGCAGAGTAGTGTTATATATGGTGCAGGCAGCTTAACAAAACCAAAAAAATATTACAAATAGGCCTTAGGGGTGTATTATGAATCAAGCTGATCACAAGAAACGGTTACACTAATGGAGTAAAGTGGGAAATATAAAAATCATTCACTTAAGCCACTGATTGGTCAAATGCCTGATTGCTTCAGAATATTATTTTTGAGTAAATGAACAATACATCTGGTATACTTAATTTTCAAATTACACAGACTTATAGGAGGAAGATGTCATTTTAGATTTTGTCAATAATCCAACATTTACTTATCACCAATCAGTTAATTCTAACAGAACCTCTGAACATAAAAAGGACAAGAGCAGGTCAGGTTTAAACAGAACCTCCTTTAAAACATAGGTTTCATAGGACCCCCCCAAAGAACTGTTTACGCACCCACTTCTCCAGGTATCAATACATGACTGGTTTGGTCTCTTCATTTTAACTAGAACAATGAACTGAGTAACAAATGTAATTTCTTCAAGAAGCATTTTGCAATTTGCAAACTGTTCAATTTTCAACCACTTTTACCATTCATGAGTCTGAGCACTAATCACATGCTCTAAATAAATCATTAATACTTCATTACTTATTCACTGGCAAAAACATCTTCTATTTAGAATTCAAATAGAAAATGTCCTCTTCTAAAATCACACTCACTGACAAAAGAAAGTAAAGCATCCAGAAGGAATGGTCCGGGTTTGGTATACATTGGACAGCGTGTAGATCAATGGGTATATAATGTAAATAACTAAATTTGTGAAAAGTTACATGTTTAGAACAACAACAGAAAGCAAAAGTGGTAACATCACAAGTGGAGTAATAGTGCAATCAGGCAGTTGCTGAAGCATCTGACAGATAAAACAAGTGAAACTCATCGGACCCTGAGTACGCCTCATAGACACATCTCAATCTTCTACTGCCAATCCGTAGTTGGGACACAGAGGCAACAGATCCCGGAGAGAAAACCAGACATCCCTCTCCCCAGAGACACACTTCAGCTCCACATGGGAAACTACAAGGCATTCCTAGACCCAAGAAAATAGACAATCCCTCTAGTAAGTTGTGGGTCTGCCCCAGGGCCGCTTCCCAGTGGGACACCCAAACCATCTCTGAAGGGAGGCATCCTAACCAGATGCTCAAACCACCTCAACTGACTATTTTCTATGCGAAGGAGCAGCAGTTCTACTCAAAGCACCCCACAGATGATGGTTCTTCTCACCTGATCTCTAAGGATGAGCCTGACCACCACACAGGTGAGAGTTAAAACGTAGACAAACCATTAAATTGACAGCTTTGCATTTTGACTCAACTCCCTTTAAACCACTACTGACTGAAGTAACGCCCTTATTACTGAGGACGAGGCCCCACTCAGTCTATCCATCTCTCGCTCCGTCCTACCATCACTTGTAAACAAGACATCAAGATACTTTAACTCCTCCACTTGAGACCAAGACTCACCTCGACATAGCCTCATAGACACCTAAGATAGTTTTACCAGAACTTGATATGGTTTGACAGGTGCTGCATGAGGCTGTAGCTTGCAACTGACTGGCAAGTGGGACATACAAGATGTCACAGTGACCCAATACTGAAAATGGTGTGGAGACCCTGACAGCATGGCATTACGTTAATGGCATACTACACTGACAACGACCATTCACATATGGCAGGTGTCTGTGGACGGTTTGTGTCATATTGAGGTCCTCTCATGGCCAATCAGGTCCTCTGATCTTTTCAAAATCGAACATTTGTGGCATTAGCTAAGACTTTAACAACAATTTGGTACCAATCTGCCATATCTTGAAGGCAAACTACAGTAAATGTTTTGCTTTGTATCCAGGGCTGGAGGGGAACCATTCCCAACTTACATAGAATCAGCATTATCCATTTGACCAAATATCACTGCAACACTCCATCAGGATGCTTCACTTTTATTTTTGTCAGTGATTGTATTATTCTCATTTGCAATAATTCGAAATGCCTCAGGGTGAGTTTGAATGCAAAATGTAATCAAATGCTAATGTTGAATTGAGTTTGTGTGACAGAAAAGAGCGACGCACAAGAGGTTTTCTTTGCAAAGATCCATCAAGTCAAGTAAAAAGGATATTTTTAGGCTCCACTTTTTTTTCCTTAAAATTGCTGTGACTAAACAACTGAGGACTCGGAAGACAACTTGATCTGTGAATACTGTCTCAGAATAAATACATTTGCAAACCACTGAGCAAGTTTTTGTAAAAGTGTTGTTTTACGTCCTGTACGTTCAGCACATGCAAGCTAGACGTAATTTTCCACGTTGAGTTTGAGTAATTCATTACATCTCATCTTTCATACTTGAGGCTATTATTCAAAAGGACCACATTTTTCAAACTAGTTCACCAAGCTACACCATAATATTCAGTTACAAAAATAGTATCACAATATAGACCATTCATCATGAGCACCAGCAAAAGGCTAAACAAAGCCCGAGTTTTATTGGCTACATTCATTGTCTGGGCGGTGTTTTACGGTAGCGACGTGTAAGTGAACACAGTGTTGGTGATGTTTTTCACTCAGACTCTCCTAAACTATCACACGATTACAACTGGGCACACACAGAACTTGCTTACATTGAGTAGGAATAGTTAACTAAACCAACCATTACAAAAATAGTTTGATGTTTTTCTATGTTTAACATCTAAAAGAAACACTTCCCAAAATAAACTCATAGCTTTTTTTTAACAAAATAGTTTTCTTTGAGGTTATACAAGATCAAACCCTACAGACACTCCATCACATCAATATGGACCCTGTATAATGTAATTCAGTAACCAGAAGCGTGTTCAAGTTTTCTTTAAGCTCTTTGAGAACATTAATGCAACTAAAATGATTAGTCACATATTTGGCTGCTCTTTATTTAACTCTAGAACTTTGGTTACGTGACGTACACTTCAATCAAAATATCATGGAGCCGAACACACCTCTGGTTGAGCTTTTAACCTGGAAACCTTTTCACCTGTTTCACGGAACAGCTAACCCAATACATGGCTAAACATAATACAATATCTAGCTTATCTATACAAGTGCTTTTATTGCTATAGAGAGTTGTGAAGTGGAGTTTACCCGGTTTCGTTCCTCAACTTTGTTTATCCTCATTTTGCTTCATAATAAGGAAAAAAAATCTGTTCTGTCACACTCTGGCGGAAAGGGGTGAATCAGGGGCGTGTCTATGCATAGATTTCACACTAAAAATATAGTAAAACCAAAAGATGGAAAACTAATTTACACTGTATTTTTTTAAAAATATCTAACCGACGTTCTTGGCTCACTGAGAATTTGACTTGCTCTATGGAAGCAAAAGAACTGTGTTGCACCTGCTAACGACCTCCAGTTAGCGTCACAGAGTTAAATTCTGAATGCATATGTTTAAAGAAACTGTAAAAACATGCTTTAAAACATGGAAAGTGGAAAAATACCAGTCAGGTAAGTGCACGAGGCTTCACCCTGGAAATTACTTACTACAAGATTTGCAAGTTAATGCTGAAAACATGACAGTCAAGGCCATTCATTTTGTGTGCAAAAAATGCTACTTATCATATTAAAACTGGCATCTGATAAGAACAAAAATGTTTAGACCTAGTGAATTATAAATTAACAGGAATTTGTGTCATTTTATATAGTGATGTTTGAAAAAGGGTAAATCAGCATCATTTAAGCCTTTTAGATGCTAAATACTTATTAAAATCAACTTGCTTTTTGTTTGGTGTTAATAAAAAAATATATTATTGCATGAGGGAGAATGAGGCATCACTTTTATGTTAAAAACAAATTATTCTGTCGTGTTACTTTCATCAGTCCTCCTGATTTCGAAGCACTGAAGGATAAACAAGGAGGCGACGTCTTCAGCACTAAGCTACATTCAAGAACAAGACACTGACGAGTGTAGCTGTACACCCAGAAACGAGTGTAAAACATATGTGCTTTCATAACATTTATGTTCAGCACAAGTAATTACCTTTCATTACTCATCAACGCTTGTAACCCGAATAAAGCCCAGGCAGCTTCCTGTTATTGTGATAGTGTTTGCTGAGGAGTAGTAGTTAGTCGATGGGGCCCTGGTAGATAAGTCGTATCCAGCCAGGGTTGTTGAGAGCAGCAGAGCAGAAAGGGCAGACAGGTCTGAATGCGTGAGTCCCGTGAGGCAAAGGAGTCTCTGCCCAGTACCTCACTGTCCTCTCTGAGCAGACGTGACCGCAGGGAACAAAGGCGTGAGTGGGAGCTCCTGCGTCCACGTACACGGCAGGCTCAGAGCCCAGCCACAGGGGCACATAGGGCCCCACGCTTCTACACAACGGGCATTCTCGACGGGCTGTGGAGCCCTCACCTTCTCTTGGTTCCACCTCTCCTTCCGATCTCTGGCCCCAGTCATGGCGTCCGTGGACATGGCCGCAGGTGAGGTACACCCAGGGCTGTCGTTCTTCAAGGCTGTAGCAACACATTAACGTCAACAGTAGGGGAAAAAAACTTTACTTCTATAACACATTTCAAGCCAACTAGACTGCATGCAAACCCATGTCCAACGATGACCCTTTTTGTGTAAAAATAGAGTCGTCTGCTTTTATGACCTACCTGTGGCTACGTGGCAAACTGGGGAAGGCCAGCGTGCTGAGGCCGACAGGACACTGGGGTCGAGATGCATTAAGTTCCTGACGAAGAGCCTCCAGGTGGCGCAGAGTGGGAGCACGCATGAGTCCTTCTCCTGTTCGCCACAACAGGGTGGCACCGCAAAGATCCACCAGAGACCCATCACGCAGCGCGCTGCTCTCACCCTCTGCCTGTTGGTGGCACACAGATAGATGCTTAGCATAAGGAAAAAAAACACAACAGCTTGTTTGCTGGCAAACCAGCAGTGGCTCACCAATTTGCCCCGACTTGGACCGGAGCGTGTTTCCCGTAGGGCATAAACATCTCCACACACAGAGATCTCCCTCCACAAACCCTGCTTTGGATCCTCTGGGAAACCTTCAGGGTGCATCACTAAGACCCCATTGGTGGTGAGACCATCCATATGACCATCAGGATTTTTCCATTTGGTTGCTTTCTCCTAAAACATCAAGGTATTCTTAAATCAGTTGTTGAAAAACTAAAGTAAAGCCATCTGCTTGTACATGAAAGATATTTAAGAGTTCTTTAAAGCCATTTCAAAGCAAAGTATTTTTTTCATTATTTCAATCTTGATTCCAAAACGGTGCATCATCTGTCTGCTCACCCCTAAAAAGATGTTTTTGGATGAATCAAAGCCTGCGGCATAAATTCGTGCAGTGTAGGGTGGGTTGCGCTCGCACACCACTCTGCAGGCAAAACGAGAAATTGTGCTTGGAGCGATAGAGGGGTCCTCGCATTCCTTTCCCCCTCCAGAGGTGTCTGTGACCACAAAGTCGATGGGACCTTCTGTGGAGCGCCCAATCTGCGAGGGAAAAGGAGAAACTGACTTTAGTAATGACAGATAGAAAGAATTCATGGTAAAAAAAAACCAAAAACAACTGTTTCATCAAAACAAATTTACAGAACAAGTAGTGTTTGTAGGTGGTGAGACAAATGCATCACAGAAATACTAAGCTTTTGTTAGATATAAAAAAAATACCAATGTTTCCTTACAGTAAGAGTTAAGATCAAGGTTATTTACAAAGTGTCTTTGCAACTACACTGGAGTTTTCCATTTGAGTGTACTGTATTTGTTAATTTACCCTTAAAAGTAAAACAGCAATTATACCACAATTGTTCCTGCTTTTATTTCTTTGAGCTACTTGGCTCGTACAGCTCGTTGATGAAACTGATAACATGAGTAGAGTTTTCAACATAAAAATAAACTGAATTATTAAGCACAAGCCTTTATTTTAATCTCAAACTGTCACAGCTCTGAACCAAAATACTGTACATACTTTTGGATTGCTTTGATGGCCTTACGTAACAGTGTATTTTAGGAGAAACCTGCTAATAATCACATATATCCTGATTTTAGAAATCTTGCCGTCACTGAAGGAGGATAGCTGATAGAACTTTATTTTTTCTTTTTGTGTGTTACCTGGAACATGTCCGTGTTGCTGTCATGGCAGTACTCCACAACCACTGTTTGGTTACGAGACAGAGTGAAAGAGATGCTGTGCTGCCCTCTGCTGTGGACAGCCTACAACAACAAAGCAGCAATCAGTTGCTTCAATAAAATATAATTGGTTTTGTTTTCCTGGATTTTTCTACGTAAATACGTAAAGGATTTCATTGAAGTATAAATATTTAAACAACAATGTGGCAATAACCTGATTGGTGATGAATCTTTTTAAAGCAACTGTGCATACTTAAGTAGAAAAACATACACACTCAACAACAGACTGTACACCCATCCACACAGTTATTCCTCCTTCCTCTGACACAAACAAAAGACGTTTAAAGGAAGGAAATTCCTACACATTGTTTTAACATACAACACAGAAGCCTGCATGCAAACACGTACCTTGCTATCCTGTGGTGTGTTGAGGATGTGCACAGCGCTGGGTTTGACCCCGTTGGCCTTGGCCCTTCTGTAAAGAGCAAAGCGGCTCTTTCTGCGTCCACGATCTCCACTTGGCAGGGAGCCATTGTACCTGGAGACAAAACAAGCAACCGAGAAAAAAAAAAAAGAAAGAGAGAAAAGGATCAGAGCACAGACATAAACAGATCATGTTTTGGATTACAATGCCACTGAGAGACCAAATGTACATCTATTCCAGTTTACTGAGCTCAAACAATGATCCCTAATGCTGTTTAAAACCTGTAATTGTCTGTTTGCTTTATGAATTTATGTGTCACCTATTTAAAAGCTAGTGAAACTGCTAACACATTTTTAAAAATAACTACAGTCAGAAAAAAATAAACTATTATTCAAGCATTAACCCAGCCTTTATTACTCTGAAATAGATTAAAGCAGCACATTGGGATTAGTTGTGAATCACGTTAAGCTGCTGAAACTGAAGGAGACAAACTTGATTGGACTCATTCAGCTTTTATTCAGAGCCCACATTTTACTCCAGTTGGGGGGGAGGGGTCACTCTTCATCTAACCTCTGTTCATACTTTGAAAGCATCCCAAAAATCAACTCCTAATAAATAATGTAACATGAACAATAAAATATTGAGAAAATGTCCCTACCAGGATTCTGATTTGGCAGTGCCCTGGTTGACTAGTAACAAAATCAGTTATGAAGCTAAATTATTTTTAAGAAAGTGACTTACAACCTATTATGGAACCTGTGTGACTTAAAATGAAAATCAGTGGGACACAATGTTAATCTTTTTCTAGTGTTGCTGTGGAATAATTTCAGCGAAGTCTATTTATTTTATAATTTGTTTACGCTTCAAGTTCATACAGAACTCATGTTAAGTGTGTTTTCTTTTATCAATAATTTGCATAAATGAACACAAAAAAACTACAGCAGACAAAAAGACAACAATTTTTCCAGGCCCTAAAACTTGATCACATTAGAATGCAGCTGTGGACAGATGTAAGAAAAAGAAATTCCTTTTTTAAAAGTCTGAATCTTCAGAACAACTCAGACTCAGCAGTCTTTGAAACAAAAATCCAGAAACAATCTAGCTACAAGTATCTGTGATGTGTATAATCAAGAGGTCCAATCGAGAAGTATGACTCTGCACTAACCTGAGTCATGCATGTCATACTTCTGGCCTGTCAGATCAAACTAAGCTGTGTCAGGATAAGATAATGCATAAATGAGACACAAAAAATGACATAAGGCAGGAGATAAAAGGATATAGTGGTGAAAATTTCTGAAAAAATGAAAGTAACAAAAACAGTGAGAAGTTGAGCTGCATTAAGTAAAGTGAACAGAAAGAAAAGGGGGAAAAACACAAAGCAGAGGGTCCAATGGAGGAGCAGCTGCTTAAGGTGGACACTTCTAAGCTGCATCATGCATGTGCACATATCAAAAAGCATCATATGAAATATTCACTACTTCTGCCCCCCAACAGAGAGTTTATTTTTGTTGAGGACAAGCCACTGTGGAGGTCTCCTCCTGTCAAAGTCAACACTCAGCAGAATGCTGAATGGCTCAACAATAGGACTGCATGAGAGACAAGAGAGGAATGCAACACAGACACAGACACAACACAGGTTATGGATAGGAAAATCATGGGAAGGAGGAGAGGGTGTGTGCATGGTGATGAATGCTGGTTGGATGTAGGCTGAGCTTTGCTGGACTGCACCGTGTACCAGCTAATTAAAAGAAAAGCATGATGGCATGCTGCCACTGCAAAGATCATATGGCCTGCAGTGATGCAGGAATCGACCACACATACAGGCAGACAGATCCAAAGTAAAACCATACATACGGATTACAGGCTTGGGAACTATAATATCAGACAAAAAACAAGGGAAAAGAACAGTGTGTTCTTTCATCTTTTATCTAATTTTAAATTACCAGTATCAATGATGCATCTTTAACAGAATATTATGTATTTTCAGTCATCAATGTGGTACACACAGACAGACATATACAGTTATGGGGGAAAAGAAAATACATCCCTTTTATATTGTAGGATTTTTTTCCCATTGGGTTCTAAAATTATTCAAACCTAACCTTAGCAATACAAAAACAATCATTAATTCTTAAACCCAAACAAAGCCACGTGTATGAAAACCGAAGAGTTATGAGTCATTAGTTATTAGCCAGAACCACCTTTAGCCATGACTAGAAGTTTTCTGTATTATTTTAATTAGGCTTTCACATGGTTGTGGAATAATCTTTTTGGCCTAGTCTTCTTTTACAACGTTGCTTCAGTTTATTAAGGTTTGTAGATTTGTTTCTGCAAAGCTCTCACGGTCTTGCTACAGCATTTCAGTTAGGCTGAGTTCTGGAGTTATCACA
>JAVKLF010000060.1:11907941-11919905 GCA_034783495.1 Millerichthys robustus | reverse complement strand
AATGGTAAGTCCTCACAAAGATACCACTACATGACAGGGTGTGTGAGTGAGTGTGTGTATGTGTGTGTGTGTGTGTGTGTGTGGGGGGGGGGGGCTAAGAGACTTCCTGCTCATGAGGATTGGCACGAGTTAATAAGCACCTTGAACAATATTCCACTAAACAAATTGAGTTAACCTGCATTTAAATTCAATTTGGCTTTTGACTGAGTTGTTAGCGTCATGTCTCAGCTGCGTGTGCTCATTTATGAGAAAGGTAGAACTAAAAAAAGAACCAAAAAAGCTTTTTTTTGGTGTATTTTGCTCATTCTGTTTTCTGCTAGTGAAACGACTCTCTGAATAATGCAAAATGAACACCTATTAATGGCCACTAGAATTAGTCACTGCACTTTCAGTTCCATTAGAATATTTTCTATTTGTTCAAAGCTTTTAGTATTAGGTAAAGCATTATGAAGGTTGCCAATTTTAATTGAATTTTACTTCCCCCCTCCATCTTAAGGCTTGTGTGGACCAACCCTGGTTGTTGACAGAGAAACACACTACACCTGAGTGATAGGGACACTGCTCCGCTAATGCATATTTAATTGTGCGAGCCGCAGCCATCCTGGAATATTTCAATTACATGCATTTACACTTTCCTCAGTGGACCAGCTAGCTGTTTAATTTAATTCTGTATAATGACTGTAAAATGAATTTTAATTGTTCTGGCCAGTCCTGAAATAAGTTGGCACGTAGTCATACTCCACACAGTAAGGTGGATTTTAAATGTTCTAATTGACTACGTTTGGCCAGATTAAATGAATATTTTGGGGGTTTTCATTTTTGAAGTGCAGGTTTGTAGAGACGTTATGAGCAGTTAACATCTTAACAGTCATAGATGACTTTTTGAATGGGCTGTGTAGAAAAAAATAAAGAATTCTGATCAAAAATGAGGAGCTCTTGGCTTGTCTGAGTGGGAGCAGGACCAAAATATTTTAATTTATAGATTTCTAATTCTGTACAGACCTCATCTCAAGAACTTGTACAACAACAATCACAAACACAGAATGCCAATAAATAAAAGCTACCTGTCTAATTCAGAAGTTTAGCAGCATTTTAGATCAAAGAAAGACATTTAAAAAAGATTTTTTGGACACCCAGAGAATAAAGAATTACAATAGTTCAGCCAAGAAGTGATACAATTTTGGACCAGTTTTTGGACCACCATTATGGGACAAAATGTTTTTAATTTTAATGATATCATGCAAGTGGAGGAAAGTGATCCTGGTAAGAATTTTTTTAAAATGTGGGGGTTAAAAGACACATCCTGGTCCCAAATAACACCAAAAAGATTCCTGTTGTTTTGAAACAGTTCCAACCTCCAACATTTTAAAGTGGTTTAAGCTAACACAGCTAAATCTTTACATCATTGTCACTTTCATATTAAACAAATATTTTAAAATAATTATTATGTATTTACCGGCAATGCTTATAGCTGGACCATAAATGCTAATGCTGCTGCAGCCCCACATAAACAGACAGGTGTAGGCCAGATCTGGTGTCAACTGCTGGCTGACAGCTAGCATGGCACGAGGTCTGTCAACCAGATGTGGGCCAGGTCTGGCAATGATGGCACTGTTTCTAAGAAGGCATGCCACAACCGTCCCAGTTGTGTTTTATATGGTGCTGGCCCATGCATGGACCACCTCTGGAAAAGCACATCTGGGCCACGAAAGGGGCGGTCATTCTTTGAGGTATCTTGGCCAAGTGTTATTTCATTGTGTGGGCCAGAGATAAGCCATACAAAATTTGCTATGTGGGGCTGTTTTACAGGGTAAGTGGCTTTGACCACTAGCATTATTATTGTAAAGCTCTGCTCCCCACTCCTCTTCTCCATTGGTATATGTAAGGTTAGCGTTCTGCAGCCCCCTGACAATCCCAGTATTAGTAATGCTAGTGTTCTCCCACCCTGCTAAAGCCAGTAATTTAGGGGAATCACTGTAATGTGAAATTGTTGGCATTGTAAAGGTTTATAAAATAGCTTTAGCATGAACTGCTAACTTTAAAGGCTAGAGTTGTTTTAAGACTGCAAGCGTTCCACTTTGACCTCTGCTCTGACTTAAATTTAGCTCATCAGTCTAGTCAGGATTCCAACTTTATTTCTCCAAACTGTGGTCACTTAAAAAACTACCTGCAACAGGTACGATACTAATTTTTCATAAACTGTCTACAAAATCCCATTCTAAAAGATCTAAACTAATCTTAAAAAATAAAATTGAATCCATTCAGATAGGTTTGTGTGAGAACATCACAAGGACAGTAATTGCTCTATTAAATGATTTTCAAAAGAAAAAAACAGACAGAAGAAGAGCTACGTTTGCACTCTAACAGCGGAGGGACCTGAATGGGAAAACAAGCCTTGTAACCTTTTGTTAGAACAGCAGCTGACAGCCGTGTCAGACAAATTCTAAACACCTACACCGTTTCACCATCCAGAGTTTGTTATGAACATTATGGGTGTCACAGTAACCTTATTAGCCATATTTCTTTATTTTTACAGTTGGTTGCCTGTTTCTGTTCCCAAATAACACTGGCACCTGGGTCTTTGTTGTTTTCTGTGAAATCTCTCTCCTCCCTCTGGAAAAAATGAAATATGCATCAACTCCCGCTCTCTGTCTCTCTTTCCTCATCAGTGGCTTCTGTTGTCCGAGTTGCTCCAGCAGGTTCCGCTGGGTGGAGATGAGCTTCCCTCTATTCGAAAATCAGGAGACACAGCCGCTTCATAATTAGATTTGCTTTCTGTGTGGCACCAGTCCCTTCAATCTAATCTATTTATGCATTCTCTCTTTCAGGCCTCATTGAGATTCTATCGCCTTGTATTTGTACCCTGCCTGTCAAAACGGCCTTCTTTTCTTCACAATTTTGGGCTCATTTCACTGGCGGAGATGGGCGATGATTGCCCGCTGGTCTCATCGCAAATGCAATGTGCTGGAACTTAAGAGGCTTCTCTCTGCTCTTTAAAAGCCTGGAATGTGTGTGTGTTTGTGAGGATGACACATAGGCTTGGCAATGGGATTTGTTTGTGTTTTTGTGTATTTGCGCTCATGTTCTTCTGTCTCTCATATTGATGTGGATGTCAATAAATTGTGTGTGTGTTGGGGGTGGGGGCTGTGAAGCCAGCAGGGAAGAGAAAGAGGGGGTGGAGTGTTAAAGTAAGATTAACTTTATTGATCCACGAGAAACAAAAATGGTTACTGTAGGCACAAACAGTAGGCCGGGGTTGAAAATGCAATAAGAAGTGTGATCATACCAAAATAGAATCTCTATTTGACTTAAATCAGGGCTCACATTCACAGACTTTTGTTGTTCCGGGAATGAAAATGTACACTGGTGTCTGCTTAAATTTTCTTGTCGAAAAGGTAGTCTTTATCGAGTCATATAGTGTGGAGTAAATTTCACACTTTTTGAGGCCATTAGGGAAAAAACTAATGGAAACATGAGTTAATAGCTGTTTTCATTTAATTGACAATGTTTGAAAGTAATAGGGGTTTTCAAATAAATACACAGAACCGTGCAGTTTCATTGGATTTCATTGAAAGTTATGCTATGTATGGCTGTAATAAACAGAAGAGGCAGACAAAGAAACAAACAAAAAATATTGCAAATTGGAGAAAACAATTAAATGGTTCTGTATCTAGGACTTTTTTCAAAATATGTATGTGTTCTGTCATGTGAGCTAATGCTAACCAACGTAATTGACTAGAATTGACTTAATTGACTAAAATTATAATAGTTGATCAATCATGTGTAACAATAGACCCCCAGAGCAGATCTGGTGTCATATTGGAACTGCTGGCTGACTGTTGGCAATGGTAAGTAAATGGTAAATGGACTGTACTTATATAGTACTTTTCTATCCAACCAGGATACTCAAAGTGCTTTACACTACAATTTGTGCCCTCATTTACCCATTCCCACAGCACTCTACAGTGTCTCTCTGCAAAGCTAATCTGAATAAGTTATTCTATAGAGACTAGTCAGTGCTTAAATCACATTCATATACTGATGGGACACACATCAGAGGCAGTGGGGGTTCAGCGTCTTGCCCATAAACACTTCAACATGTGACTGAATAGCAGTGGAATCAAACCGCCAACTCTTCGATTAAAGGACGCCTCACCTAAACACTCAACCTCACCCTAACTGGGTTATCAACTGGATGTGGGCCAGGTCTGGCAGTGATGGCACTGTTTAAAGGATGCCATGCCACAGCTGTCCCAGTTGTAGTTCGGTTTATGTGGTGCTGGCCCATGCATGGACCACTTCTGGAAAAGCACATCTAGGCCACCAAAGGGGCGGTCATTTTTTGAAGTATCTGGGCAGAGGGTTAGAGCACACAAAAAGCAAAAAAGCGATGACAAGTTGAGAAGTTAGTCATCAGCAGAGCTGCATTGTACTTTTACACTGATCTTGAGACACCCTGGGTGCACAAACTTGATGAAAGTTTTTTAAATTTACATTTTCTGCTGGAGTGTGCTACAATTTTTTAACATTTACACCTATCTAGCAATAAAAAAAGGCATTTCACTAACTTGAACACTTATATGCAATAAAAATATAGTACAAATACAATAAAAGGTGTGTGGAAACAATTATCTATGTGGGATTCACACCAAAGAAATAAGATTATACTAAATGGTAAATATGTACTGATGCTTGCAATTGTTGTGATAATTATTATGGAGCGCAAACATGATTAGTTGGTAATCTGATTGCTTACTTCCTGAAACAACTCAAATTTACACCGTGTACATTTATACCAGGTCTGATGTAGTGCAGCTGCAGTGCCAGGTGTTGTCATATTCAGAGGTCAGTGAGAGGTGACACTGGGGAGTGCTGCCTAATGGTGAAACTAAACCGCATGTACAGCAGCAGCAAAACCCAGAGGTACAATGAAATGAGTGTTGGCTTAAAATATGAGCGTTATTATAGAATAGGGAGGCTTGTCATATCAACATTTGCTGAATTTTTGGTAATACAAATGGATGGACATGTATGTGTGAGGGTGCTAAGCAGTCTATGTGTGCCTTTTTGTTTAGCTTTTTCGCTTGACTAGCTATATACATGTTGTTTGCATGCATGAAAAGGTGAACGCTCCCAAGTAAATAGGATCCAGGTGACTTGAGGCGCTTGCGTCTGTCTCAGGTGTTTCACTCGGTGTCTGTCAGCAATGAGACCTGCCGCTGTTTGTTGCCAGTCCCATCAGCGTGAATGGCAATGTCCCCAGAAGGGCATAGCAGTACATCCAAGCAATAAATTACCCCCAGTAACAACCATGAGTGCTTTTCCTGACAAGTCCCTTGTAATTTTACTGTCGACCAGCTGACACCATCTCTGGTGTTGGACCAGGCAAAACTTACAGAAATCCACAACACGCGCTGCACACAAAACAGGCCAGTGGAAGTAATATTATTATGTAATTATGTATAATTATTTACCTTAGCACTATCTACTTTTTGACTGGAAAATTAAACATAAATGATTAACTTTAAAGAATAATTCAAAGTTGAAATTTGATGCCCTTAAGTGTCAGTAACAATATTCTGGTAATTTGACCCCATCCATCCTTCCTCTACTGCTTATAGTATGTGTTTGGGTTGCAGAGGCAACTGGTCTACCAAAGAAACCCAGAGTTATTGTGGGGGTGAATAAGTTCGGTTGACTAATAGTTGAAGGTATTATGAAGGCAACGATGTTCTGCCAATGTCTGGTAAACAGACCCTGAGTGGAGACCTTATTTGGAAGTTAAGCAGCCGATCGGTCTCAGGCTGAGAAATGTGGTGAAGTGCCAGGAAAGTTGACGCACATGGTGTTGGGTGTGTATAAAGCTGTTGGACAGAGAGGATAATTTGGGATTCTTGAGGAAACTCTACAGAAAATATTTGTGTTGATGCGCTGAATAAAGATTCCCCATGTTGGCTTGGATGGAGATTGAGAAAATTATACTTGTATGTGTGTGAGTTTTATCCCATTGTTTTTGGTAACAAGCTGTCTGAATCACTCCACAAAACTATGCTTTTTACAAGCATGCAGACAGGACAGTGTGGCCAAGGCAGTACGTACGTATGGCTGTACGTAGTTAGGTACAGCTATAATACCTCACTGGCTGCACCAGATGACAGTTCAAAAGCTTGGCTCCTTTAGAATGGCTCTTTCAAAGGAACAGACACAAAGATCAAGCTCCCTTCTTGGAGCTGTTAATTTGTTAGCTAATGTGTTAGATAAAGGTGGGGTTCTCCCTGTGTCTCAGTACTCATGTTCTCAGGTGCACCTGTTCCCCTTGTCCACCCATGTTCCCCGGATTGTTCCCCACTACCCTAGGTTCTCTAGTACGATGCCTGCACTGTAATTTAGGTTTTTTAAAAATCCTTTTTTAAAAAGACATTTAAAGGGGGAGCCAAGCATGTTTCACGATTTTCATTATTAAGCCCAAAAAACCATAGATAACAGGGAACATTACTGGGAACCAGAACCAGAACATGCTGGGAACCATAGGTGCTGGGGAACATAGTTATGGAACCCTAAAGGTTTCAGCTAAGTTGTTGTCTGATTAATGTGAAGCCTTACATGTACACAGTAGCTTAGCTTGTCTTTGTACTCATACAGTTCAGGTTCAGATGCAGTCCTCATGTATTAAAAATACAAAGCATTTTTTCTGAAAGTTTAATTGCTTTTGACATTTAATAACCGTTGGAAGTGTAAGGAATGTGCGTATGCATGTCTTACCACTGGGACAAACCCAAAGCTCATGGGAGCACCTTGAACTTACACCTCACAATACTTTGCAAATAAGATTACAGCAATTTAATTAGACAGAAAGCCACCGTAATAGAACCATTAAATTAGTCACTGGTGCAGAGCGACAGTGGCAAGGAATCCCACTAATTAACCTGTGTCTCTTACTGTTACAACTCAGCTTGTCATAATGGCAAAGACTTGATGCAGCAATGACCCTTGAGTCGCCACCTTGTCCAAAGCAGTTAAATTCTCATCTGCTCTATAATTTTGGAGTTCATTATGATTTAACATACAAAGTGAGGAACACCACCTTGTTTTGTTTCACTTATCAAGAGCTTGATGGTTGTAAAATGTGAAAGGGTGAAATCTGCCAACTATATGTACTTACAAGTTTGGATGTTTGATCATTTAATCTAAACTCATAAGCTTAAATTTAATATCCCCCATGAATGGATTTTTAGTTTTGTACAGAAATGTTAGTGAAAATGTAAGCATACACACTTCTTTAAAAAAAATCATTGCAAGGAAAAGAGAATTTTGTTATTTTATAATATTTGGTAAAAACAAATCCTTCAAAGACATCACGTTTTCCTCTATTTTTCAAATTGAATCCATTTATTGTCATTTTTCAAACTACAGTACTCACAAGTTCCTAATGCTACAACTAGAGGGCAAACTAGCACAGAAAAACACCCTGCTTCCTCAGAGAGCTTGAAACTTTTACATTTTCAGTGATGGTAAGTCTCCATAAAAAAATAAGTCTATTTCATATGGTATAAATGGCAGATTGTGAAAGAAAATGAAAGCCCAACAACATTTTACAGTCATTTAGTGAGAAACTTCAGTGCAGAACTAGAAAAAGACAATATCCTTCTCTCTGTTCTTAAACCACCAGTGGTCCACCCATCCTTTTTTAAGTCTTGGTCTAAATATCTTCCCTCTGAGGTTCAGATTTGCACAAAAGCCCCCAAACTCAAAGCTGCGGTGAGAGAAAGCCAGACGGAGAACATGACATCTTAAAGATTCGACATGAAAGTTTGAACAGCTCTCATGTTTCTGCTGGTCTTTGACGCTGGTTTCTATTTTTGGTAGAGCTTCTGGCATGTGTCAGCCGGCTGCAGCGCCCATGGGACTATGCCTAGCCCCCCGGCATTGTCATTCTTCATTGATCAGAGGGGAGAGGCTAACAAGGTCTCCGGGCTACAGGCTGCTCTCTGCCTGCTGTAAGAAAACTTGCTCTCACTGTTCAATCTCAGCTGGTCTTTTTTGTTGTCTTTCTCATTCAAAAATGATACTTTTTATCCAAGACTGCAAGAAATCACAGAGTTGTTTAAAAAGTCTAGGGGTGATCTAAGTGGTTTCCGGTTTTCTGTGACAACCAATGTTTATCTCAGACAACCTGATCTCACCTCGAGGATGAGTTCAAACCAAGAATCTGAGTTTGATCCAGCCCAACTTGATGGTTTAGATTTTGGTGAATTGCTTCTATAGCTATTTTGGTTATTTTTTTCAGAAAATTTTGCCTGATTCTTGGAATCGTTTGATAATTTATTGTGATATTCAAACTCTTACAAATTGTTTGTTGAGGAACATTATTTATAAATTCATATTTTAGATGCAGTTTTTATTTACAGCCTGGTGAAACTCTGCCCATTTTTACTTCTAAAAGATTCAGCCTCTCTGTAATGCTCTTTTTATCATCTCACTGACCTGTTGCTAATTAAATGACTTGCTGACATAAAATTCAAAATGACAATATTTTATTCCAACAAATGATAATATTTTGTGGTTTAAATATTTGATTTTACTATGTTCCCTTGTGGGAATTAAATAAAGGGTTTATGAGATCTGCAAATCATTGCATTCTATTTTATTTACACATTAGATACCATGTCAGCATTTTCCAGACTGGGGTTGTACTTTGACAACAGTGATGCAGTTTTAATATTGCAGATTCTTATGCTGAAAGAGCATTCCATTTGCTCTGCCAATCAACTTCAGTTTATATATGGATGTCATTTCCATGCAGAGACTGTTGATTGTTAACATGTACAAGACTGAATTAATTTCATTTTATTTCATTATAGGATAGAATTATAATGACATACTTAAGTCACTTGTGGTTAGACATGAAGTGTGGGGTACCTTTGAACAGTTGAACACAAAAACAGCATAAATATAATCTGACTCACAATGTCTATCTCTCCTAGAGACACTTAATTTGGCTGCTGAGAATTATCTCATGTCCACACATTTTAAATTTTTTTATCTAATGCCACCAGACAGGCTCCAAATAAAAAGAATTCAAGACTATATGTTAGATAAACAAAGAAAAATCTTAAAACTAGCAGAAATATCAAAATACAAAGCACTAACAAAACATTTCCAAATAAAAAAATTCAAGTGAAAACCAGTTTTAAAGTTCATCCATCAATCATCTTAACTCGCTTCTTCCTTTCAGAGTCACAAGAGTAACCGGTGTCCATATCCAGCAGTCACAGTGCGAGGGGCAGGGGACACCCTGGACAGGTCTCCAAGCCATCACAGGGACACATAGAGACGGAAAAACTTCTCTCTTTCACTCACACAAAGGGACATTTTAGAAAGTTATGACATAAAAGTCATGGTTTTGGTCTGTGAGAGGAAACCAGAGTACCCGGAGAAAACCCACACATGCACGGAGTGAACATGCAAACTCTGGGCTCCGATCCGGCGACCTTCTTGCTGAGAGGCAACAGCTCTACCAACTGAGTCACTGTGCCCCCCAGTTTTAAAATGACTAACTATAACATTTAGGTCTTGTGAAAGCCATTGATTTCATTATGATTAATCTTTTTCCCACTTTCAATACTTCAGCTTTACCATATAACTCATTTTCATATTGATCCCCATCAACAGGTTGTGATGAGAACAGTGTTGTCAGTGTTGGAGCCATTTGTGTTATCTCCCCATGAGGTTAAAAAAAGCAAACCTTTAGGATAATTAGCGTAAATTTTATGCTGGAAGAATTTTTAAAAATCCATTTCACTGTTAAAAATACTATTTTTTACAGCAACATGAAGGATTTGCAGCTATAAAGTCAGCCGTCATGGTAAAATTTATCTAACTATATGTTGTGGCTGCAGCAACAACAAAAGATTGAAAGACTAAAACAGAAAATATATCAGAAATTTCTGTATTCCAGAATGCTAACCTTCTTTCTGTGCAAAAACAGTAAATATGATTTGCTTTTTGAAGCGAGGAACGTTTTTCTGAACAGATGAAGTGGGTTACTATTCATGGCGCAGACGCACTGGCCCCTGCTGAATTGACAACAAACACTGCCATACTTACCACCAGAATTCGTTTTCAGACAAACCTACTGATGCACAGAATTTTTTCTTAACTTCAAAATTTAGAAACAAATGCGATTTGACCTTGTTGCTGTGAAGCATCGGTGCAAACCACTTATTCATCGAGCTGCCAAAAATTAGACGATCTAGAACAAACTGGACCTAAAAACAACAAAAAAAAATTAAATAAAAATAACACCAACAACATACTGAACATAATCTGAGAACTCCTTCAACACTGGTGGAAAAATATTCTACGTTTTTACTTAATGAAGCTTGCAGAAAAACTGTCAATATGCTGCAAAGGTTTCATCAAAGCATCAAAACTATACATGGGTGACTAAACTGTTCTCCAATAAAATGAATATACACGAGTGGGTTATTTTCAAACCATGATACAGATAAAGTGGTACTAAAGTCCAGTGATCAGTCCCAAGGAGATATTGTCATTATTGATTTAAGCAGAGTTATGTACAGAGCACATGTTTTTAGATTGCCTCCATTTCATCAGAGCCAGTGTACTGAACCTGGCCCTCTTACCTGCAACCTGCATAGCAATCATCTCTCACGACCTACTCTGGTGAACCCTAGCTTGCCCTTTCTCCTGCCTACTTGCTCATTAGCGACTGGCTCTCAATGAAGAAAATCCATTTGCAATCCCACTATCTCGCTCTGCGTGAATCAGAAATTTCCCACTTTTCATACATTCAGGCAATTATTCTGCAATTTGCACGGTCACGAGCACCGGCCTGTACATTTTAAGGCACGCTATTCCCACTGAGTTGTTTTATATTTCGCTTGCACCGCTCTTACTCATCGCATTCTGTTTATTTCTCCTCTCAGCTCCGTGCACTCCATTCCCTCTCTTCCTCCACATGTCTGTGAAATATCCAGAGAGCTTACTCCCTCCCACGCTCGGCTCCTCTGGCGCTCGATGCATCCAGGCTGGATGAAATAAAAACAACCTATGGTCAGAACATGGGCTTTGCTTCTTGGATCTAAATTGGCTTGTCCTGAACTCTAAAGCTTCAGAAGACATCCTGTGGTTACAGGCAAGAAAGGCCAAAGCTCGAGCAATATGCTGCACCAAACCGTCATTAGGTTTACGATGGAATATTGCTGTGAGATGAGGAGGAGGAGGACTGCATAATCAGAGGCGTTATGCATATTCAATGGAACATATGTTGCACGTGTTTGTGTTATCCATCGCCAAAACAAGAGAAGGGATTTTAATATCAGCGGCAGAGCACAAAGACCCTAAAGGTGCACAGGTCTGTAATGAATGTAACCATTTTTACTCAGAAAAAAACCCCCTTTAAATTAAAGGACAAAGTTCCTTGAAGAAGCATATACCGCTCATCACCTTTTATGCCACAGATGCATAGCCCTTAAAGTCAAATGTTGAAAATAACAATGTGCACAATCTCGGGCAAGATTACAACTTCTCACGTGATCTATTGGAGCTCTATGTTCTGTGAACGACAGTCAGCTACTACCACATAATTCTTTTTAATTTTAGCTCAGTCTCTGTAAAACTGGCTTTTTTAAAAAGTCATTTTGAGGTTTTATAATGTGAGTTGGCTGAAAAAGCCATCTTGAATTGGGTTGAGTCCAAAAGTGTATTTGTTGCAGATGTCAGCCAAGTGATGAATTTCTAAATGTTTCATTACAATTAGTTGAAGTGCTCAGGAAGCATTTTGCTAACGTTGTTACGATCTCAGTGCTGGAACGGCTGGTGGAGGTGAGGACTCAAGTGCAGATAGGACCAGAGGATGATGACGTAGTGAAATAATAATATTTATTTAAACACCAAAACAAAACAAAAAGCCGACGTGGCGGCAGACAAAAACCAAGATCA
>JAVKLF010000060.1:11866105-11877748 GCA_034783495.1 Millerichthys robustus | reverse complement strand
GTTTCCCTAAAACGTTTACACAGAATGAAATGTCACGATGCAGCTTCGCGTGAGGGCCAGTTCAAATCATCAGAAGCCGTAATTTGCCCGCCCATCTTTAACGGCATCGCTTGCTCATGAGCTCGGAGAGAGGTAAGGGAGTGCTGGGGGTGGATCTTCGTGGCATTGTGCAGTCAGGACGCACTGATGAGAAAAGGTCGTTTGTGCTAATGCAACATTTTTTATTCTGCGAGAAAGACGGCGGTACTGATAGATGATTCAAAGGTCACTCGTGCCATCACGCCCATTTCGTCCTGGAGGATGGTGCAAAGCGGATCTGATGGCTGCCCTCCACTATTCGCCCTCCGTCAGGGAACGAGCTGGAACTCTGCCGGGTGGATGGAGCTCATCTGCTCACGTGATGTAATAACCTTGCTTTAGAGTTCGGGACACTTTCTGAGTTTCATTTACTTTCTCGCTGCGGCGATAGATTTATCCACTCTTGCACAGTTTCGGCAACTTTACACCTGTGAGGCTGCTTGGATGAACACAAGACTCATACGGTGCAAATGAATTACCTACTTGATATGCAGAGGAGCAGTAATCGTTATCTATCTGGCTCATAAGCATTGTACTCAGAAGCCTTCCAGTAAACAAAGCTTATGGAATCACTTTCTATCAATTAGCTCTTTGAGAAATGATGCAGAGAGAGAGAGAGAAAAGAAACATTGCAGATGTGATTTGGGAAATAAAAAAGCTGCATTGTTTTTATTCACAAGCTTTACTGTGCTTGAATTCATTAGTAAATCACTTTACACTAAGAGGCGATAAAATGACATCTGCCATAAACAAACAAACCAGCAAAAAATGAAGAAAATGCTAAAAGGAATGCTGAATCCAGCAATCTTTAGAGAAATGCACGTCGTTCAGGGCTTTTAATAACAAAGTTTTAAACAAAACTTTTACATGATCAAAGGATGTGATGGCAAAATTTTATTTTCCAACAAACCAAATTTTATCTCAGTATCTGTAAAAATGATTCAGTTATTGTTATCTTTGTCTTTGTTAAGGTTGATTAGCTCAGGCCATTTTAAACTGGTTTGACTCTAGAAGTTAATCAGTGTTAGACACATGTCCAATAATTGCTTTTTGACAGTTTCATCAAAATCCATCTGGCATTTGTGGTTCATGAGATATTTTGCTAACAGACAGTCAGGGTTTGAAGATAAATCTAAAAAAGTAAAGCGGCTCTAAATCTATCCTGCATTTATCACAACCGTGTTCAGGACTGGTTTTTGCTGCAGATAGAAACTCTGTTGAGATGCAGCAGAAATGCATCATTTGTGGGGGCAAAATAAAAAAAATCAAAGATGACCACAGTATTTTTCAGACAGGCAGAGTCCCCCCCACCTCTCCTGTAACTCCTCCTGAATGGCCACAATTCAAAAGCAAGATCTGATATGTTCCTCCTTCGACGTGCCGCTCTTATCACGCAACACAGATGTCTGAGTGGGAGCCGGCGGGCCCAGGTCTGTGATGAGAACTGCTCGTTATGAGCGGTGGCACCCGGTGCGAACGCCGGCTTCCGGAGGGCAGGCGGATAAATTATTCAGCCTGAGGTTTTGCATCAGCGCGGTTCAGATTGCGGCACATGAAGGGATTTGTTGATGCACCATCCAGGAGAGGAGAGCGGGAGGGACGTCTCAGAGCCACGAGTTGAGGGACTGGTGCTCATATGAGTGCGGAGAGGAAAATCACTGCTCAAGATGGGATAAAAAGTCCTAATGTAATGTTACGATCTTTAGAAGTGGGGTTTTGTCAAAGGGTGTTGAACAGTCAATGGAATTCGTTGCAATGTCATGAAGACTGGTTAAAAAAATGGAGAGTAAAGAAGAAAATCTTTACATTTATTTCTCATATCAGTGATTAATGCACTTTCCTTATAAAATAACTCAAGTTTCAGAAATGTCGTAAAGGTTTAAACTGGGGCAGAGTTGCTGGGGGGCGCTGGGAGGGCAGCCCAGGCCCTCTGGGGCCCAGGTAGGAGATAAGTCTTAAGGGAGATGACTGCCAGGTATGCTTTTTATTTGGTATACAGGTAAAGTTGTAAAAAAACTACAGAATAAACTCAAGCAGACTCTGTATTTCAGTTATTTTTGGTGACAACATTTGTTGTTAAAAATCCCTAACACGTGTTTCAAAAGTTGATCTACTAATTTCAGTACGTCTCATTTAGGGTTGATACTCCTAACATATTTTCTTTTATTGCAGTAAAACAACTTTTATCATCTCAGATGAACACAAATTAGAGCTAAAGTGAGCTGCACGTTTTTTATATTGATAACGCCAGCAGAGCAGAGGTCACATGTGGCCATTTTACTTTTGCCTGAATCACTTTGACAACCGTGGCATAAGTGAATAGATATTGTTTGAGTGACACGGGGAGCTGTGTCAGAGGAGAATTAGAAGACCATTAGCATTCCCTGACATTTTCTCCTCCGTCCAGAGGAAGCGGCAGCAGCATGTAAACAAAGTGCTGCTGCGGTGCATGGCAAGGAGAAAAGGGAACAGAATGTAATGTAAAACGGCATTGTTCGGTGGCCGAGAGATACCAGGTGCACATTCTAATGCAGCTCTACGGGGTAACCTCTGTCTGCCTGAAACAGAAGAGGGAGACGATAAGGGAGTGGACAAATGGAACATGCAGCAGGGTAATTGAAAGTGCCTTGGATTTTAAAGGCCAAATGCTACCAGGGGTTATCGGCAGTGGGGAAAAAAAAGAAAGAAAAAAAAAACAATCTGAATATTTCATGGAACTAACTTATTATCCGCACAAAAGGAGGTTTATCACGCTTCACAGAAGGTACGTGTGATGGAAACAAGATCATAAAAGGCCACAAACAAACTTTAGAGTGCTTTTTAACAAACTGTAAAATGACTTTTAGCACCGTGTTTACAGGAACAGTGTTTGGATCGGGTGTACTTTTTGAATAAATGTGCTCCACTTACTGCCAGCCGCTCGCTGTAATTGTCTGTCATGGCCCAAACTTAGTACTGTGTTGTTAATGTTATTAATGTCTGCTGCGGAGCAAAGAGTGATAATGGGTTTTTTTGCCTGTGTGTGTTTGTGCGTGTGGTTCTGTTTGATAGTAAAATATCTCATGAACCAATGGACAGATGTTAAGGCAACTTTAAGGGAATAATCATTAGATGTGCATCTATAACTGATTGTCATGTACAGTCAAATAAATTCAAGGTCACCTAAAAAATGTCTTACTGAGTTTTACATTTAGTTTGAGGTGGAAACATATGGTAAGTGTTAAAGAAAATGCTTAAAAATGTCACCAACACATATTCATCAATAGCTCATTTTCTGGTCGTCAAGTTCTAGTTAACAATTTGTTATTAATTATCTCACAGTTCCTAAATTGTACTATTTTTTACTGAATGTTAAAATATAAATGTTAAAAATATGTGTAAATATTAAATCTCAAATCTAAACGCCACTAGCGGAACAACTCAGAGCATAACAAATGACCAGGCCCTTTACACCTGAATAAAAACGTTGACGATAACATAATTTTACAACATACACGTGCCTGCAGCAGCGGGGGTTACAAGGTTCCACACCACGCAGAGCGACTGGCATTCTGAAGTCCATCAAGGGGACATGAAGTATAACAAACCAAGTAATCAACAAAAACATTACACTACATGGTCACTAATAATAAAACAACACACATTCAAAGCAGTTCAGCACCACAGATAGCACTGCATCATTTCAAACAGCCTGTGTCAGTAAAGTTTAGTAAAACTGGCACAGTCAGTCAACGCAACGCACTCTTCCCTACAAGACATCAAACTTTCAGTTGTGGCCAATGTCCGAGCTGTACTTCAAACTGCAGGAACCACAGGTACCATCCATACTGTTTTCATTGAACACAATCTACAGCATTAGAAGCATTAGCCGCAGTTTACCACAACGTTGTCGCAGGATGATGCCTAATGGCGACGAAAAAGAGTGTTCCAGCAGAGAGCAGATTCAGCCAAGTCGTGTCTGAGGCAAAAGTCCAAAACCTCGTGACAACAGCCTCTGCAGCAAATCCACTTGAGACATTTGATTACTCACAAGCAGGTGCATCCAGGTCCACGCCGACCAGGAGGAAGGTGACCGGTTTCTTTTTTAAATTGCATTTGTTTATTTTTATTGTTTCTATGAAGTTAGTGGGACCACAGTCAGTGTTTTTGTTACTGCGGAGAAAAAGTTACATGTGTTCATCTGATTGATGTGAATTTTCTGTTCAGCTTGTTCAGACTGAAGATGAATTGAAATGGATGAAAATAAATGTTACTGGATGTTTAACTATTATCATTTTTAAAAAGAAGGTGATGGGATTTTAAAAAACCCTGCCAATCAGAAGGATGGACAGCAAAAAAGGAGCGCAACCTCTGATTGTGCGTAAATAAATTTTTTTTACCAAATCTGCTGATATTATTCAGAAATATTGTCTAGTTTTAGTTTTAAGAAATTCACAACAAGCACTCTGAGCTCAACATTTCACAACATCGCATAATGTAATTTTCAAGGTGTGATCATAATATGGTATTTAACTGGAATGAAAAGCAGCAGGTGATCTCTCTCTCTCTCTCTCTCTCTATATATATATATATATATTTGCAGTAGTCAGGAAATATTCAGCCTTTAACATATTAAATAAATCTGTGCAAATGAGATGCAGTTACCACTCGCATCTTAATAACGAGCGTTCTATTATTACTTCAGTCATAAATAAACAGTAAGAACTGGAAAGCTCCTGAGTGGGATTTTTTAAATCATCCATCCTAAAGCTGCCAACTTCTGCTTCCACTGTCAGAGACAAAGCCCAGAAATTGTTCTGATGTTTTTGTCATTGGAGGATGTCCTCACCGACCCATCCGACATAGACGTCCACAGCCTCGGCCTTCTCAGAATCAGTGGGCAGCCTCAGGAAAACCCCGAGGCTAAGAGGAAAGAGATGACAAAAAGTGCAGCTCATTACGCACTCCCACTGTTCCTGCAGGGTAGGAGGCAGATAAACGGCACGCACAACTTGCATTTCCCCCCGCTGCTAACAAAACTAGCCTTTCAGATGTGTAGTGTGGACACAGTGATGCTGTGTGGGGGAACAGAAACTCAATGATGCAAATCCATTCCTATATATTCAGTATTATATAAAAGACTATTTGCATCAACATATTTTCATATTAGAAAATAAGAAACATACAGTACCAACAATGTTAACATATTTTGAGTGGTGCAATGCCTGCACTGTAATTAAGATTTTTTTTTCATTTGTTTTAAAAGACTTTTGAAGGGGGAGCCAAGCATCTTTCATGACTTTTACAAAACCCATGAGAACATCAGTACTGAGAAACAACGCTCATAGCATATTTATCTGGCTCAGTTCTGGTCCACTCAATGCAGTAATACTTTGCCCAAATACCACAAAGAATGACAGCCCTTTGGTGGCCCAGATGTGGTTTCTCAAAGGTGTTCCATGTGAGCCAGCACCACATAAACCAAACCACAACTTGGCGGTTGTGGCATGCCATCTTAAAAACAGTGCCAACATTGCCAGACCTGGCCCACATCCAGTTGTCCTTATCAAGGTAAGAAAGTAGCAAATCTCCTAAACATAACTTTCCGTGTTCAGCCTTGGTATTAATTTAAGACGCATAAATCTAATCCAAATAAATAAATAAAATGCTACCGGATTGTCTGAATTTTCTCGCGCTTTATCAAGTATTTTTCATTTTCATATAATATGTTCATAGTTTTTTTTTTAAGTAGGTTAACCTGCAACCCTTATTTTTGCTACCTCTTTTGTAAAATTTCAAACATGCCACCATTTGAATCATGGTATAGTGTGAAACCACTGGCTGGAATAAATATTGCTTCATTGGCTCTGTGGGCATTTAAATCCACAAGGTCATAAAATGTTTTACTTGCAAACATATCATCTTTTATGACCTTGTGGACATTAAATAAATGTTTGTTAGTGCAGTGCAAGCTGAGCTCACTAAAGAAGGGAACTGCTTTAGAACAAAGAATGAACATCGTGGTTATTTCAGATTTTGCTTACAAGCTTTCCTCTCTCTACGGTGACTGACCTGTTTAACCTTTGGAAGTCTGTCCCAGTCCCTCCACACAGATTGTTTTTTTCTGTCTTTCCCTTACATCTCTCATTTTTCCGCTCTCACCACAATCAACTCTAATGCTCTCTGTTTCTGAGAGGAAAACTGTAATTTCTCAAAAGAAGCACGAACTTGGAAGGACTGTGAAAAGAACAATTTGCACAACACAAAGCCTTTGTTTCCGGGTCCTTGTGTGCGAGACAGCTGGTCACTGTGGGAATAACTTGCCTTTCTCTTTGAAAAACTGCAGGGACCAAGGTGTCAAATGCATACAGGTAAGCGTGTATTCAAGTACTAAACAGAAAATACAGAATATTAACAAGACTGGGAGGAGGTAGAAGGGTATTTTCTTGACTTGAGCATCAAGACATGAAATAGCTGCCGCTGCCTCCAAAGATGAGTTGCTTGTATTAAGGAAACCTCATTAGTAGGGCTGTGTATTGGCGGGATTTTGGTGATTCGATACATTTGGTGATACAGGGGTAACAATTTGATGTATTGCAATACATTTAATTTTTCCTCCAAAATAAGTATTTTTAAAAACTCAGTAAAAAGCTTACACCATGTATTACATGCATCAAATCAAATTAAATTCAGGTTGTTTTTATGCAATCAGAAAAACACTGATAATTGTTCAGTATTCTTCTTATTGCAAAAAAAACAACAACGTTACGTCAACAAAATGGTACGCTGTAACAGGGCTCCAGTGTTCTCATCATTTCATGGAAGCCTTTGTTCTGTGCTACACTAAAAGGGCACGTGTGTTGTTGCAAATGAAGTGAATTATTGACAGTGTTATCTTCGTTGCCCAAGTTGAGGTGGCAACTTCAGTGTTTGAACTTCGCTCAAAGTTAACTGGGAGGAAACCATTTGCTTCGAGTTAGCTGCTAGCTATACATTTTGTGGGGTCTCACCATGTCTGCTCGAAAATTTATTGTTACTTTAGTATTTGACTCTGGCATGGCAGATTTTTCCAACAGCATAGCTTTTATCATTGTCCTTGATGCCGCCTTTATATCGAAACCCAAAATGAGTCCACACTTCAGCTTTGACGGTAGAAGAGTGCCGGTCTACTTCGCCCAGATTCAGCCATCAAACTTAGTGCTATTGTTTACTCACAATGGTAACGTTTGAGCTAGCATGACACTCCTAGGCTCCTCAGGAGTGGAGGAGCCAAACGGTTGACTGACCGCTGCCAACTAGCAATCAGAGGTTAAATTACAACACAAGAATGAAATGCTGGTGTGGAGGTTTAATTTTTAAGCCTTAATAAATATTGATACCGTACTTTTGAGAATTGATACAGTATCAGGAAATGAAATATCGCAATATTCCCATGTATCAATATTTTCGTACACCCCTAATAGTTAGTGCTAAAATCCATGATAATAACAAACGTAGACCCCCCCAGTAGTGTATATTAATATGTTCCGTACTGTACTGCACCACACTGAACTGACACCGCACAGAAAATATTTCTTTCCTTTATTTCTTTTTTCATTAGTTGCATGTATGGCACAAAAATGGGTGGTAATTCAAAGAAATACAACGAAAAAAGAAGCCTGATTGTTCATACACAGATAAAAAGCACAAAACAGAGAAGAATGACAGATAGTCATGACAGGGTGTCGACACACAACAGGAGAGATAACGTTGCTGAAACACAGCTCTCACAACAACCTTGAATTTATTGCATCAAATTCTAGATTTCTAATAGGTTTCTGAAAAATGGGCAAGGGGGGCAGGCGAGGGTCTTATCATTGACAGATTCTTTTCATTTTATTACCCCACTATGATGGAGTGAAATCTGTGACCAAACAAAAATACTTCTGCTCTAAATCTGCTTCCTGTTCAGAGCAGGTTGAGAGAAAAACAAAGAAACCCATCGGCAGGAGAGATTGACGGTTAAACACCTGAAGGCGACTGAACCGGGAGGTGGCAGTTACTCTTCTGGTGATGCTGTCACACCCAACAGTCTCACCATCAAACGGTGACGCACGACTTCTTCGTGACTTTGTAAAGTGAGCTCTCAGAAAATGTGGGGGATGTTTTTTTTGTTTTTAAATTTAATCAAGTTATATATTGAGATGCAGCAAAGTCACTTACTGTTTACAAGCCCCTGATACAACTCAGAGCACTGAAAGAGTAGTTCAGACATTCTGAAGAGGGTTTCTGTGGAATGGTTATGAACAATCCATGAATTATCTGTTGTAGATCGCTCCTTGAAAGACCTCATTTTAGAGAAAGAATTTATTTCAGACTGGACTGATGAGCTGAAGGTTAGTCTGACAGGGACCAAGATAAAAGTGGATAGTTTTCATTTCAAATCAGCTCCATCTCTAGCAAAAATATAAAAATCCTGCAGGAAGGGACTCTGTCTGCATCAGAGGTGCTAGAGCTAGCTGCTGTTAACCCTATTCAAATTTACAAACGACTATAGAATACTATGTAAGTACTCATCATTTTAACTTGATGTCGGTGTAATTGTTAATAAAATACTTAGAAACAACCCATTTTGGTCTTGACCCTGCTCAGACTAGCCATTAGCTCATCAGTTAAGTAGAAATAAACTTTGCTTTTGCAAATTCTCAGTTATCCGGACATCGCAACAGCAAACAGGCTTGAATCAAAGCCAACCGGACTTTAGATCAATTCTTGTTTGAAGACGTTTCGACACCCATCCAGGAGTCTTTGTCAGTTCTGGTAGAATTCAGATCTTAATTACAAAACCCCTCTTCAAAAGAACTGAACTATCCCTTAAAGTGGACTGTTTTATTCCTTTAAGACTGCACCACTTGCAAGAATTCAACATTTTGTTCTAGGTTAAGCCCTTTGACATGACTTGGCTGACTGACAGTTTCTATGGTGGAGACGTTTTAGTGGAGGCACCGGTTTTATTTACGGACTTCATGTCAGTAAACACAGAGAGATTTATTTTACTGATAAAATCCACAAACAGGGCTGTAATTATATCTCTCCAGGTGTTTTGAGGGAAAGAAAATCAGCGTAACAAATGGCACAAAGTGAAGAAAGCCCTTCATTGCTTGAACAGAATGTGAGAACTTCTCTAGTAAAGACCAAACTGTTCCTTTTAGAGAGCCCTGACTTTAGCAGTAAAACAAATTTCCACTTTATAACAAAGTTGATAAAACTATAAATCAGCAAATATGCGGAAAGTTCAACAAAACTTAAACTACACAGGGAAACATCTTCTGTTTAGTCCCATAACTAAATTTCTCTGTAAGTGAGTTTGTTTCAATCTTTATAATTTTACAAGGTTTGCACTTTGAGGAATTAAGGCAAAACCCTGTCATAAATTAGATTTTGTCCCACAGCAGCTGGTCATGGTTCTACTCACATGGATAAATTTAATCACATTTACCAAGGAAGTGGGAAATTGTTCCACCATGTTTCATGTTGCAGTAATTATTTTAAATTTGTAACGAACCTCATCGTTGAGAGGCTGCAGTACCTCCTGTCTGATGGCAGAACTGGGTTTATTCATGCACAGCTGCACTTTTCATTCATGTTCTTATCAATGTCAAAATAAGTCACTGATTAAAAAAACCTGAAGATTTTAAGATGACACAATGCTGACACTTGAAAGTTTGTTTTCGTATTCAAGAACTGCAGTACAGCTAACACTGGGTTGTTTTTTAATGTAGCTGTAGACTGAAAAATGACTTTTTTGAACTAAAGCTGAACTGTGATGTAACACTATAAGCAGAGAAAAGAGTAATTTTGGCACAGAATGGAAACTTTAACACAAAGCTGCAGTGGAGAATACTTTAAGACTCACTGTGGAAACTAAAGTGGATGACTGTAAACCAGTTTAGATATAAGCAGCACAGTTAAAATCTCTACAGAACATGTAAGCAACAATAGTGTGAAATGAGAAGATTTGCTTCATGTTGACTCTAACTTGTTATCAGTTGTGAGACAGAAGAGCCGAGCTGGTGGTGGACGAGCTGCTGCTCTCTGCAATAAATCTAACCCTTCAGTCAGGTTAGGTGGGCTCTTCATGTAGTGGTTCCTCCTCAGGAGTCAAAGGGAAAGTACACACTGGCCCATCATACAAAATCTAATCTTTTTTTATTCAGCCAAGGAGTTAAAATGTGAAGATTGTTGAAATCATTAAGACTAATAAGCGCTTTAAGTGTTTTTGTTTGTTTAAATTTTAGGACCTCAGTAGTGGAGCTCAGGTTCATCAGATGTTTTAGTTTTATCTCTATACACCCTCACCTAAGAAAGTCCAGGATGATCAGGTCTCAGTGTGGAGTTTAAGGTTACGATACAAGATCAATTTAACTACGATTGAAATGTCTGAAACATTTCAATTTAAAAACAAGCTTGTAAGACACAGCTAGATTTTACTGTCTGTAATAAATGGTAATATCTGGAGTGATGTACTCATTATAAACATTTTTAGAAACCCTCATCTAGTGCAAAAAACTGACCCAACCTTCTTCTTTATGGATGGATAGGAACAGATAGTAGCTTTGAAAAAGCTACTATCCTAAAATCCTCATTTTTCACTAGCTAAGACTGAGATAGCTAGTGAAACTACCACTGACTTAATGTGGTTCATTCATGGTTAACCCCACAAAACATAATTCCAGTTGATTTCTGTCTCAGACCCAATTTCTATGATTTACAGTCACAAATGTTTTGAGTCTGTATTTATTGTGAACAGAACTGATAGCTGAAGCAGCTCCCACAGTTTTTCTAAGTTTTTATCATTCATCATTTCTATAAACAAACAACAAAATGAAGTCAATTTTTCAAGAAATCTGTGAGCTTAGACTGAGAGCAGTGAACAGTTCTGAAATTGGAAATAGAAACCAACACAAAACAAACTTATAAACGACAGTTCTAATTGAGGCCAAACTTTGTCATTTCTTTATACCAATCAATAAGGAAAAGATCATGAAGAACAAAAATACTGTTTTAGCATCTATATCAAACATGGTGCAAGTTTATAATAAGAACCTGGGCTATGATAGGCTGCGTTGTTTATATAATTAAAACATTATTTCCTAGAAATTATAATTTGAAAGCGCTGTGAGAATTTTCCTGTGGAGTGCTGGGAGTGAAAATTACAGCCCAGGGTCACATGGTTCAGGTGTGTACGGAGGTATTCATCAGGAAAGATGCTGATACAAAAAAGAATCAACAGCTTAAAAAAATAAATAGGTGAACAAGAAGCTGAAGCCACTAACAAAATACATGAGGATTATTCTTGTTGTGCAATTTCAGCCAAAAAACTTCCCCAACTAAAATGGAAAAAGTACAGTTTGTATGAATCTACTCGGTAAAAATACGTAAAGTAGGAGGTCTGCCAAAGTGTATAAAGGCTATTTGTTCATTATAAAGAAGATTTATAAATAATAAAAGTTTATATTCTTGGTTTAACTGTTGGCTTAGCATCATTAGCTTGGCTTAGCTGAATGACTACACGCTAACCTGGTTTTATACAAAACGTATAAAATG
>JAVKLF010000060.1:11854570-11866005 GCA_034783495.1 Millerichthys robustus | reverse complement strand
TGTTGGCTTAGCATCATTAGCTTGGCTTAGCTGAATGACTACACGCTAACCTGGTTTTATACAAAACGTATAAAATGTGTTTTGAGCGCTTTTAATGTTCACAGATTTAGGAATTTGATGCTTTTTTTAAAAGCAGCTTTAAGGGTTATTTATGGGACAGTGTGGGACATTTTTGGACAGGACAAGCCAAAAATACCAAAAATACCCACTCCTTATCATAACACTAATTTTAATAAGGAAATAAGCTTAGATGATAAAGTGTGTTTTTATACAAGTTTTGGAGGAGGTGTTTCTGTAACTGTTGGACAGATTTTAAAGTGACTGTAGCTTCAATAATAAGAGGCTCAGTTATTATTTCTGTAGATTTGGAGGTGATACTGTGCAGGTCTTACATTAAGCTCTCAACACAAACTGATCAGATATTTGTGGGATAAAAAATTCCCAGAAAGTTTAAACAAATGTAAATCCACACTCAGCTGTGACGACTGATGAGAACTTTGTCACCCTTTCCTTGTCTGCTGTTCCACGGAAGGACAGAGTAGCTAGTTACAAAATATTCATCTGAACTTTTATTTGTTCTGTTTATTTGGAAGGTGACGGACTTTAGATCTAACTGAGTCTCGAGAAACGTAGAAAAGTCTGAATGTTGGCATTAAAAGCACACAGAAAAAAACAAGTGATTTAATAAACCATCATTTTTAGTCAGACTGTAAGGTTGAAAAAAAAGTCAGTTTACATTCAGCATGATTTGGATCTTGAACCTCACTGAGCTTATATGTTAAAAAAATAAATAAAAGACAAAGAGAAAAGCAACTCATGGATGATTTCTATGATGACTTTGTTTTTTGTGACGACATCTCACAGACCCAAAATGGTTTTTGCATGGATGCCCTGAAACGCTCATCATTCTGCTCTGTTTTGCTCGGCGTATTTATCTTCTTTACATGGATCAGTTTTCTTCTCACAACTATTGTACACAGCTTTATGCTCACACATGTACACACACACCCTACTCAGACTAATCCAGGCTTTTGCTAGGGAGGCTACATACTGTACGCTGAACCACAACATCCTGCCTTCATTCATGGAGATTTTGTTTCAGCTGGCTGGATAACCTTAGTGTAGTTTAAGATAGCATTTGCATCATAAATAAGAATAGAAGTAAGAATGGGAACGGTCTTGCTGGGTTGAAAAAGCCTGAATCTATGAGAGTAGGTCCCACATGTGTCCACAAATATAAATGAATATGAGGCCTTTAAACTGCAATGCTGTGCTTCCTGTACTCCAACATAAAACATTTATTATAAACCTTTGAATAGAGCTTCTTTAACATTTACAAGTTATACATTTACCTAATTGGTTTTACTTCTTATGCTTCCATCAGCTTTGATATTTCAGCGATGCAAAGGGAGACAACAAGAAGCGAAAAGGAAGAGAAGTCAGCTTTAAAATAAAAAAAGAAAAAGAAACAGAACACAAGTCTTCAAAACATTTGTCATAACCAACAATGAACAGAATTCATTATAGTCTTATTTTCTCTTTTTTTTTGTTTGTTTACAATACATTTTTTCTGAAAAACCCAGCTGGTTAAGGTTATGGTCTCAGGTAGATCTTCCACAGTCAATCTTCACAGTTTGTGTAAAAGCAGAGAAACATTCTCGCTAGAGTAATAAAATATTTTGACTATTATTATGGTCATTATCCTTTTTTTATTATTATTTTTTTTAATTTCTTTTTAATGTTGTTCCGTATAAATGTTTGCGGATCTGGGTGAGGCGTCCCACCCACACGAAGAGCCTGGAGTCCTGAAGTTTCTGCTCTCCTTCCTGTACAACACAATGTTTTATTCAGCAGTGGATGTTCTTGTTTGTTGAAAAAAAGAAAAAAAAAAAGAAGCTCGCCCACAGGGAAGGGGAATTATGAAAAGAGAGAAGATATTTTATTCCATGAAATGATTTTTAAACTGTCATCCAGAAAGAAATAAAGAAATAAAGAAAAAAAAAGCAACCACAGCCTCACGTTCACTGTTTTTTTGCTCATCCACGTAGCATTCAGACCCACGGTCGGCGCCGCCTGGTTGGCTGCCCTCACAATAACGAACGATAATGTGAAGATTTAGGCATATGCGCAAACAGACACACATTTTGCACAAGCAACTGTTCCCGTGCAGAATTCCGTCTGCTCGACCCTTCCGCGCCCTCTGAGCACGCGTGCCCTCCCTTCAGCACTTGTGGGACAAAAGAAACATAGAAAATAGCCCATCGAAGGGAACATGAACAGAAACTTGTTCAATGCTGATGAACACCCAGGCTCACGACTCGGTTTGTAATCTGAAGGCACTTTGTTTCATGGCAGAAAGTAAAGTGGCTTCGGTTCCATGGGCAGACCCACTGACGGGGTATCTGAGTCAGGCTCCACTGGATGGATCTGTCTCAACTCTCTGCCCGCTCTTTCTCAACTCTCTCTTTCATCCCCAACGCTCTTCATTTTACCGCCTGAGCTTGGGTCTAATTCAAATCTGCTTTTCTTGTTTTGCCACCGTCCTGTTGCTTGGCCACTTGGACTCGTGAGCACAGTGTTAAAGGAGGCAGCTACAGGGGGGGGCGGGGGATAAGCAAACAGAATTAAATGTTGCCAAAGTCTATGTTTTTTTTTTCTTTTTTCCTCTAAAGAGCAGCACCAAGCAGATAAAGAAATGCCAACGTGTGATGTGAGGCTGGGCTAGAGTGGTGGAGGGGAGGGAAACAACTGTCGCTGATTGGCACCTTGTGCTAGAAAATGAAGATAAAGATGCGCAGAGAAAAGGTCTGACTCCATAAATTTGGAAGCAGGGGTTCTTTTAAAAGTTACTTCATAGTCAAAAAAGTCAGCAGTGTCTGCATTCTGCTGCCACCCAAAGGTTTTTTTTCCATTATCTTCATAAAATGAGACTTGTGCTTTACAAACTGTCCTCCCTCTGCGCGAGTGAACTCCTCTGGCGAAGTCCAGGCTGATTCATTGCCCTTTTTATTGTGCTCGTTAAGTCATTCCAGGTTCCTGTGCTGAGGAGCCTTTGACAAAAAAGAGGTCTCTTCAAAGTAAAAATTGGCACGTCTTCTTTATTAATTATGGTTAATCTCTCTTTCATAAGACGTCATCCCCCTCCCCTGTGGTTTGGGGTCCATCCGGGGACCCTGATGCTTTCTGTATGCATGAATCTTTGGTGATCGGATGCTGAGGGTATAGCTCACAGACGGCGGGTCTGAATTTTTGCCTTGGACGTGACGAAGAAAAGGGTCACCTCTGGCCTTCCAGGAGGGTCAGCACCAAGGTGGCACATAGCAGCCATATATGGGAGGACGTGGACAGGGCGTTGGCACTGATATCTGAACAAGAGACGGGGGAAAAACAAAAACAAATATCAAATGTTGGCTGCTTTTTTTTTAAAGACCTGAAACAAAAGCACAACATGAAGTCATTTGATTAGCATTGAAAGCAGAAATAAAATGAAATTAAAACATACTGACTTTCATGTAACTCAATTTTTGATTTGCTCAATAAATCCAAAGCACGAGTTTTGACTGGGCTGTATGTGTACTGATTGAGTATGTCTGCAGAGGGGAAACATGTTCTGTCTGTTGCTCACTAATGTCATTTAAAAAGAAACAAAGCACTCAGAAGCGCCTCTATTGACAACTACAAGCTCAACAACCAATATTGTCCTGTTAAAACACAACAAGACTGTATTCCATCGTTTTGTTGCCCAATGAAGAAATGAGAAAGCTGCTGAATTGCTGACTCATCATGTGTACAAACACGACAGTAACTGATCCTCTCATTACTCTGCAAAGGACAGGAAATATGGGATTACCCTTCACAATAAAATATTCCCTTCTCACAAAATGTGTTTTCTTAAACAGCTCAACTGAACTTTTCTTCTTGGGTAGCATCTTCTTGATTTTACCTCTGAGATATTTCTCAACGTTCCCTCCTGCATCAGCTAAAGTCATGTAAGATTCATCAAATGAGATTGAATTCCATAATTTATAATCCTCTGTCCTCGGTCTGGGCGACTGCCCTTTTTTTTTACATCCAAGGAGTTAATCATTAACAATCTTTATGGCTCCAAATGAAAGATAACTAACAGAATAATGCAAACAAACAATATATCTTGCGCTCCACCTTCATTGTCTCGGATCAATTTCCATCACTGATGTAAATAATTAAAACGGATAGCCCTGTTTCATTTGTGGAATGCTGAAAAGGCTTCTGGAAACTATTTTCCTCCAATCGTAAATAACAAAAATGAAATCAAAGAAGCGACGTTTGTCTGCTGAACAATATGACCTTGTCAATTGCTGGCCATTTTCTATGGGTCGTTTTTCAGTTTTTGCCTTCTGTGTTTTCCGAGGCGCAATTACTGGGCTCTTCTCAGCCAGCAGCGTGGCCATCGTTCATGTGATTACAACCTTGTTGCTATGACAACCATGTTTTTAGTTTTCCATGAGATGATGGGTTTGGTGCTGCCTATTGCATGGAATAAGATCCCATCTCTTAAATCTCAAATTTGTTTGAAAATGTAAAAGAAAACAAAAAGTCTGAAGCTACAATTAGAATAAAAAAGGATAAGGTGAGTGTTGTTGTGTTACTCACTGGGCGGTGGGTCTCGACACTCCCCTTCCTCCAGAGTAATATCATCAATGGCGATGTCTCCTTCCATACCCAGACCCCGGACACCCTCCAGAACAACCTAAGAGCAGTAAAACAATGTTACGCTACATGTTGCAGTTTAGTTTAATTGCCCTTTTCAAAATACTTCAGCAGGTGGCAAGAGTTTATTTCAATATTTAATGTCACAAAATAAAAGTGCTTGATTGTTACATTGACAACATTTGCTCTGCAGTTCTGTATTTACTGACAATAAGGCAAAGAAAAGTACCAAAAAGTATCTAAAGGATGCAGCTTGTACAGTTTGACATCAGTATCCAGGTGCATAGGAAAAAAACTTTACAAACACAGACAGGACTAAAAACAAAGGGAGGCAAGGAGAATGTAGCTACAGTTTGTTTTAAGTTTCTTTTTATTGTACTTTATGTCTTACCTGGAAGGACGACGTAGGGTGGATGCTAACTTTGGCCTGCTTCCACCGGTCACCTTGGTTACCACTTAGAGACCACACAGGAGCTTCGGAGGTCATTTGACCCTTCTGTTTTAGCAAGGCATTAAGTGTTCCTGCATCAGGGGGAGAGAGAGAGAGAGAGAGAGAGAGAGAGAGAGAGAGAGAGAGAGAGAGAGAGAGAGAGAGAGAGAGAGAGAGAGAGAAAGAGAGAGAGAGAGAGAGAGAGAGAGAGAGAGAGAGACAACTAGTTGCCTTTCCAGTTCTGATACTGAGTAAAACTCTGGTATCAGCAATAATGATCTGCTACTGATATTGTTTGCAAATACACCTCATGTTTATGGCAAATAAGAAAAGGAGTGAATGTTAAATCACCGCTACATAAGACATCAGACTAATTAATTTTTTTATTTTAAACTCAGAAGTATTTTTAATGTAGCATCTTCATATAACCAAGCTAATACAACAACAACAACAACAACAAAAAACCCACTATCATATAAAATATGTGAAATTGGTGCTTTAAAAAAAAAAAAAAATGAAGTCAAATAAATCCATTATCATAAATTATTGTTTTATTATTAGGAACTACTATAAAATAAAAACTTTACTTTACGTTACATGAACATATCAACATGAAAGTACTGAACATGTAACATCTACAGACTGAGTGACTGACTGAGCACGGGCTGCTGCGCTTACATATTACATATTTAGAGAAGATTAAAATAATATAGTTACCTTTCCCTGTGTTCCTGTTAATGATGTATATTACCTGAACTGACTGAAGTATCGAAGTATTGACATTGTGTTTTTAGTAACAATTCTAGAGCATAAGCTTTTGGTATCTATGGTATCAATACTTCAATATTGATCCGCACAACACTAATAAAGCACATGGATGGAAGCGAGACTGAAGTGTTTGCTATCTAATGCAATTAGCAAACTGTCCAGATCTCTTTAGAACCTGTGGTGGGGGCATGGGGGTGGGGTTATAAAGGGATTTCCCATGCAGTAGTGGAAGTAGTGGTTATCGTAAAGCTGCAGTAATTTAGTTTGAAGAATCAGGGTGACGAAAAAAGCAGGTAAAGAAATCAGTTTAAAAACTGATGAATGCTATAAGCTGCTCTGTTTCCTTTCAAAAGTACCCATTTGTTTAAAAAAGAAAATTCAGTTAGTTAGGATCCAAACGGAAGTGTAAACTAACTGTCCTGTGAGCTACATGCAGTCCACGATCCTTCATCTCCAGGCCTTTAAGCTGAACAATTTGTTTCATCCAACCCCTGACACAGAAAGAAAGACACAGGTGGATAGGAAGGGTTTCACAAATCACACTGTGTGACAGCCAGCATCAAGTCACGAAGACAGAGAAACTCTCTGCAGGCCTGAAAGATAAAATTGTTCCCAGGTAACAAGTTTCACTTTTTATTGTTCCCAGAGGCAGAGTAACTTCAGTGTTTGTAAAGTGGAGGACATTTTGTACCACCAGCTGTGATCTCAGAGTTGATTGTCCTGCCAAAATTATTAAGAGGAGAAAAACTCATAAGCTACTCTGAGAGATTATCAAAAGTTCTCTGACGTGAGGAAAGAAAGTCCTTCATCAGCATCTCATCAGTCCCTGGTTTCAGAGCTTTCGAAACAACCTTTAAAGAGATGTGACACTAAAATTGCTGCAATATAATTTAAATATAGATTTTGAGCAAGGCATTACTCAATGTTAAAATCCTCCTACAATGAAGCGTGGCAGTTATAGCATCATACTAGGGGAGGATGAGTCAGTGGCCTTACAAGATAAGGGGTAGAACGATTGGTCAAGAAACAACACATTCAAACTCCTCTGTCTCAGCTTGAGAACATTCAGCTCCTTCATACCACCCACAGTCAGACATGATTATGAATTCAAGTTTTATTTCAAAATAAATTAGACTTGAAGGATGATATCCCCTTTTGTTTCTTGCCATTTCAAATTTGTATATTCCTCTGAACACAAAAAGAAAGCCAAAGGTTAAATTCAGGTCGGGATTATAAATTATTTTGTAGCTAATGGTAATACAGATTAATTAGCATTTATGAGCAATGTGCGTAAAAAAATTTGATGAATACATGCAAGTTCCTAGTGGAGAACGGTTCTTCTAAATACCTCACATCAAAGTTCACCCACTCAGTTTAGCTTTCCTTTAACCTGGACGAGGCGGCACGGTGGCTCAGTTGGTAGAGCTGATGCCTCCCAGCAAGAAGGTCGCCGGATCAAATCCCGGCCAGGGGACATTTCTGGGTAAAGTTTGCATGTCCTCTCCGTACTTGCGTGGGTTTTCCCCGGGTACTCCGGTTTCCTCCCACCATCCAAAAACATGACTGTTAGGCTAATTGGTAACTCTAAATTGTCCCTAGGTGAGAGTGAATGGTTGTTTGTCTCGTTTGTCTCTATGTGTCCCTGTGATGGACTTGTAACCTGTCCAGGTTGGCCCCGCCCCTCGCACTGTGACTGCTGGATATGGGCACCAGTGACCCTGAAAGGAAGAAGCAGGTAATAGATAATGGATGGATGGATTAACCTGGACTAAATGTTCTCTGAAGCTAAAGGAGGTATCTTATGGAGCTGAGACTGTTGGGAGACAACTCAGAAAGTGCTTTTGTGATTTTTGTTTTGCTGATGTCTCACAAAACTCAGCATTTCTGACCATGTGACTAATGAGCTGTGAGCTTAATTTTTGATCTATCGTGTGCACAGCTTGCAAAACTGCATTCCTGGCTGTGCACATTATTTACTTACCCACTTCTGCTTTCGTTCCCACCTTAGCCACTGCCTGCCTCCCCCCCCAGTTCATAACTTAATCTACTAGAGTTCACTTTTGAAATGAAAACAAGCACATCTGGACCAGGTTTTGATAAATATTATGGATCATCAAAACTGAACATTGCCTCAGATGTTTTCTATCAGAGGAGAGCTCCCACATAGATGTAAAAACACAGCTATAGCTCTACTAATATGGGCTGGAGATGCTAATAACAACTTTATGACTTATTTCTAGAGAAAAGCTGTCATACAGCTGTGTTGTGGCCTTGTGTCATCCTGTCTAATAGATGTGTCTTCTTGCAGCTAATTGGCTGGTGTAGATTTAAAAGGTGCAATCTTCGTCTTCCTGATGAGGGAGGGGGGACCAGAGGAGACATGTTGGTCCAATGATTTTGTGTTCTGCTTTCTGGCTATGCTCCTGCAGCTTTTGTGGATGTCTTTGGTTGCACTTTGTCACTTTGTTGTTACTGTATTTTCCAGACTATAAGGCGCACATAAAAGTCTTTTTTTTGGTCAAAAATCGGCACTGCACCTTATAATCCGGTGCGCCTTGTGGTCCGGAAAATACGGTAGGTTAATTGTTGTTGGTTCTGGGAGTCACAGGCAATTTTTTTGGTCTGGTTTTCGGTTTTAGGATTTAGATCCTGGACCATAGGTTGAGTGGAGTGGCCTGACTCTGACAGTCAAATTGCTGGCTGGTTCAGCGCTTGTACCTCTCTTTTAGTTTGGTATAGCAGGGACGACCAGTTCTACTCTTTTATTATGACTATTGCTCTTTAAAATACATAATTTAGACCAGGGGGTCTGCAACATGCGACTCTGGAGCCAAATGTGGCTCTTTGGTCCCTGTTATGGCAACAGATCCAATATCTGTGTCATTCCTTAGACACTGGAAGTAAAGGACGCGTGCAAACCGTGATTTTAACAAAAGGTCTTTATCTATAAAAAACAAAAATGCAAATACAAAAACGATGATAGATCTGTTTTACAATTTTCTTTCTTTTTCCAAAAAATACACAGCTTGCACGGTCAAAAACTGTATTGCGCCGTGTCTAGGTAATCCGTCTATATCTAGGCAATCTCAAAAAAGTTCTTTATTGTTTTTACAATATATGGCCCGACCGGAAGTAAGCCTTTCAAAATAAAACAAAATTTCAGAATAAAAATGGCCTGAACAAATATCAGTCTTCTTACTCAATGTGATAAAATAACTAACAAACCATCATACAACTAACTTAAACATTTCTTATTTATGGCTGTAACAGTCCCTTTGCAGTGGCTTTTTGAAGTTTTCACCAAATAGAAGATGAGATTAATTTTGGGGGGTTTTGTACTCACAACAGAAAAATCTATTTTTAGCAGTTTTCCTGACAGTTTGTTTGCAAATATGGGATCAATAATACAAAGTGAAACATGTTGATTAGATCATGCTAGAAGCCTGCTGGCCACTTCAATAACACAACATCCAGCCTTACAGCCTGGTATTTAAAAATTGCTTTATATTTTTAGTTTTAAAATGCCACTGACACTGACTGGAAAGGTTCCCATTCAACAAACTTGGAGTGGTCCAAAGACCACCAGTTGATAATCACAGTTATAGCATGTTTCGCAGCTCTGGACTCATTTTATTAGTGAGCCAAGGAGCAGAAATGGCTCCGTTGATTGTAGAAGTTGCAGACCTCTGATTTAGGCATATAAGATGTCAGTACTGGATGGCGGAGCAAAGCCGCAGTAAATACTCAGAAATCACGTCGCTCCAACAGAAAACTGAACATCACAGCTGTCGGATTTTCAAAATAATGTATTAAAAACAGGCTCAAATTACCTCAAGACCTTGCTATACTACTAAAGTACGAGTTAATTCGTTACATCGCTGCCGTCCTAATATATGGTTGTTACAAACGAAACCCTTATTTGCATTTCTAAACATGCGTCTATCTTCTACCATTTCTCTGACTGTCACAAACATTTTATTCTTAAAATGTCTCCAGGTGATTATTTGATTCGTCGCATCCTGTCACTCAGGCAAAACTCGCAGCTTTCTAAACACAGTGAGGAGCAATGGATGAGGAAATATTAATTACGGAAGTAGAAAACTACTTGATTTTATATGACTGGCAGTTTCACAGCATGCTCTTTGGAGCTCCCTCCTGCAGCCCAGTAACACACTATTTAAACCTTTCTGCTGTTCTTGGGTTAAAACAACCTATGTCCTTAGTTCTGAAACTGAAGCTTCAGGGGTCAATTTGACCCAAGGATAGAAGAAGGGTTGAACAAAAGAAATGAAAAACGAATTTTTGGGGGCAACTGGCTTAGATGTAAGACAGTAAGATGATGACACCGACAGCAATCACCTTGTGAAACAACCCAGTTGTGCTTTTTATTTATTTAGACATGCAGAAAGGTTGCATGTAAGACAAGGTGTAAAATTCTTTTGAAGCTGGAGTAGCAGCTAAAAGACCTAAATCAGGTTAGAATTAACACAGTTGCAAAGCTCAGCAGGACCACTCTTCTAATGTCAAGTGAATTTCAGCGATGAAGCATGTCAAGTAAGGGAAGTAGCCCATCTTGCATTGATGCAACTGGTGGGCCAAAAAAAAAAAGAATTCAGTCTCGTGTTTTAATGCGTCTTTGCCTCAGCGAGGTGTCTCATTATCGTTTAACCTCTCTGCAAAAACACATCTGTGTGAGGAGATGGGGAGAAGCTATGCTTGTATGTCAGTGTTCATCAGCACAGCACACGCTTTCCCCAACGACAGCACAATCCACCGTGAAAGAGGAGCTCCTGTACTGAACATGACCTGCGGTTTCATCTCCTGTTGAAGTGTTTAGAATGGAGGAGGGTTCCTGCTGAGCTTGCTGCCTTGCTTCTTCTTTGAACTCAATGCAATGTTGGTGGTAATGTCAGTGTCATCACATCCTGAGCAAAGGCATACGCTGTACATTCTTTGGAGTGTCTGTTTTTTTTTAAGAGAATACTTTTGGCAGACACTTGTGAAACTTCAAAAGATCTTAGGAGGCAAAAATATGTGGAGTGGTGAAAAGTGAGAAATAGCTCCTGGAAATGTTTAATTATGCACGAAGGACAGGAGACAGGGGCATTGAGGTGCAGTACCGCCGTGCTTGCTGATAAAATTGCAACTAAAAAGGTCAGGCTTACAACAGACACACTCAGAGAGCTTTTGCTGGAGTCTTAATCCTATAAACAAATCCAACGTGGGCTCCAAAGTCAAACTTTGATGTGTGTTTCAGTAATTGAGTGTGACCTTGTCTCAGGTAGCTCCCTCCAAGCAAATTACGGAGGAGTTTCTTTGAGGCTCTGCTGCTGTTCTCACCAGTGTGTAGGCAAATTCTTCTATTGACTGAATCAGGTTTTTTTATTTGTTGTTTGTTTTTCCCAACCACAGTTGCAGCACGGCTTGGCTCTGACTGCCCTCTCCACAGCACACACCCACAGAGTGTCAAAGTCCCACACACACACACACACACACACACACACACACACACACACACACACACACACACACACACACACACACACAC
>JAVKLF010000060.1:11800017-11810642 GCA_034783495.1 Millerichthys robustus | reverse complement strand
GCATAGCTGTTTATTGCACAGATCTTGTTCTTGCCATTGAGCTGGCTTCTCAGGACTTGCCTTATTCATTGGAGGTATTTGGCTGTGGCTCTTTTATATACAGTATATATATATATAACTGTATATATACAGTGTGTGTATATATATATATATATATATATATATATATATATATATAACTGTATATATACAGTGTGTATATATATGTGTGTGTGTGTGTGTGTGTGTGTATATAGTTAGTTAGTTAGTTATATATATATAGTTTCAAAACTGTGATATTGCACTAAACATTAATAAACAGAACCTTCTTTATATGGCCAACAACTTTAAAATTTAAAAACTTCAAAATTTTAATTTAAAAACTTCCTCGACTGCAGCTGAAAAACAAAGATTTATGTGCATTTTATTAATTTTTGCAAAGTACCTAAAGTTTCATACACCCACTCTCAGGTTTGATCAATTATCTTAATAGCACAAGTCAAAATTGCATAAAGATTGGGTTTTATTTTGCATTTTAGACAATAAATCAGCCTAATAGTGTTTTTGGTCACCTATAGCAAGGTTCTTAGCCTTTACAGCACTATTTAAAATATATATATATATAAAATTGTAATTTGGTGGAAAACAACACTCATTCATCATTTTGATAAAATCAATTGAAGATGAAAACAAATCAGCACTGGAAAGAGAAACAAAGCTAATATATAAACAGCATAATTTATATACAAATACTTCATTTTTTCGGGCTGAGGAAAGGAAAGTGCCTTGAAAGGTCACCGGCAGTTTTCTGCTGGATAAACCAAACTGATATAACTGATGATGCTGTCACACAGGCTGCCTCTACGTCTGTCTGAGACAAGCAGGAGAGGAGAAAGAATGCAGGGATAATTACTGTCTGCACCTAATTTGGCACAGCTTTGCTGTATAGAGCCAGCTGTGTTTACAGCACACTGTACTTTAAGTGTTCGACAAGTCTGCCCAGAAGATAGACACAAGATAATGCAGAAAAGAAGATAGCATAATTTGCATCAGAGCAAACCCAGGAAAAGGTTAATTAACCAAACCCACTCCCACAGGGAATAGGATTTAAAAACATAAAACTAAAATGTATGTTTGAATATTTTATATCAACTTAGCTTTATTCAGAAAAAAATAAATATTTAAAAAGAATTATTTGAAGCAAAGTCAGACGGACCTCTTCTCTGGAAACTGATCAGGCATCACGTGTGGTAAAGCACATTTCCACACACACTAACACTGCCCAAAATGGAAAATTCTGGGTGGGAGACATCAAATATAAGGCAGCAAGGGCTTAACTGATTTCCTTAAAATCCTTTTTATAACAGCATAACCAATGAAATGATTTATAACAGCTCAGAAGAAACCTTCAGGCAGGGAGTTGACCTTATTTGCAGATTTAATTTTCCTTTTTAAGGGTTTACATACGTGTTTTCATCTGAGGGGAAACACTCTGCTCCATCATGTGCTGACTCCTGTGCTGACATGTTAACAGTTTGAAGGTTTAATAACTGAAGTAGCTCAATTTGAAGCAACACCTGGACTAAACTAATCCAAAATGAGGAAAAAGAACAGAACTTGTAAACAGTCAATTCTAAGCTTAAAGTACAAATATTGTTTTTGGCTGCCACAGATTTGACCAATTTTCATGGGACTAACATCAATGAATTACAACTGGGCTTTTAAATTCTTTTTCAAAAACAGGTAATATTAAAAATGTTGCTACAGGAATTAATAAAACTGAAAATGCAGATTTTACCATAAGATGATATTGTGTCAGAGCTCACCAGAGCATGGCAGCCTTCTGTTTTAGTTGGTTCTTACAAACAAATGTCCTGTTAAATAAATAAAATAAATAAAAACAAACCATTTGAACTGAAACATGCAGAGTTAATGTGGAGCTGCTTATTGCTTCACCGTAGCAAAACATGGTTTTAGCAACCAAACTTTTCTGAATGGTACAACTATGCTGGAAAATTTAATTTACTTTGTTATAGTGAGGAGGGTAAACTTTCTGAGAAACTTCTTGCTACAGAATTATCAAAAATAATGAACAGAGAAAGAAGCAAGGGGTGATATTTAAGTTTTTCTTTCCTTAGACACCTTAAGCTTGGACCTAGACACCTTCTGGTTGCCTCAGTTTGAAGTATAAATAAACTGAAGAGGCAAGGGAGGTCGAAGCAGCCTATCCCTGATGCTCCTTTGTGCTGCAAAGTGAGGTTTTAACACAACGGTCAACGTATGAAAAGGTATGAGAGCTTTGTGGTTTATTAGTGTGATGAAGTGATGTTGATGAACATGGTGTGTGCAATGACACGGTCATGGAATTAAACAACAGATTTATTACTAATGTTTCTGAATGGTAATTTTTTTTTAATTAGCCTGTACTTGTATAGAACTTTATCAAGTCCCTATGAACTCCACAGTGCTTTACACTACATGAGTAAATCAACCATTCACACACACATTCACACACTGATGGTGGTAAGCTACATTGTAGCCACAGCTGCTCTGGGGCAGGCCGACAGAAGCGAGGCTGCCATACACCGGTGCCATCGGGCACTCTGATCACCACCTGCAGGCATGGTGGGTGAAGTGTCTTGCCCAAGAACACAACGACTAAGAAGGATGGGACGGGTCACAGGACGATTCCCCTAACCATTCTGCCACCCCTAACCATTATCTTTCAGCAAATACCCTCCCAAAAGACACCCCCCCCCCACACACACACACACACACACGGGCGATACTAACCCTGTTGCAGAACAATATATTAACTTGTCAATCCAGTCTGAGTTAAACTATTTTTCTAAATGAGTTTGTTTAAAGAGCAATCTACAACAAGTAAGATTTTATTTGTTCATATTCTTTCCACAGAACCCCATCTAAATATCTGAACTATTGCTTTAAACACATTTGTGCTCAGGATGCCTTCTCTTCAAATTACTAATAAAAATTAAACAGTTAAATTTCTAGTCCTGACTGATAATAACAATAATAATAAATTCACTGAAAATCGCAACTCTATATTTCTGCAAATACTGCTCTGATAAAAGTAGCAGACCATCAAAAATAGAAAATTAAAAAGAATAAAATGACAGATACATAGCAGGACATATTGTCTGCCCTTCAAACATGACAGACTGATCAATGGTTACATAAACTTTATACAGCCTCTTTACTCAAATAGTCTGACCAACAGACTCCAGAATCAGAACTTGTTTGAGCTGCAGTCTTTTCAACGACATCTGCCATGCGGCAGAGGTCAAGTTCGACCCCCGTGAACTGTCCACAAATCATGAGAGCGAATAAAAAGTTACATAAAACCATCAGAAATAAAAGCCTGAATCTCCACAAGAGATTCAAGTTGATTAAGCTTATAAAAACCTTGCTTTGGAGGAATGAATAGAATTGAAGGTGAAGTCTATTTTGTTCATCAAAAGACAGGAAAAATGATAAAACAGACAAAAATATCAAAAGAAAAAGAGTGAAAAGCCCAAGAGAATATAGCATATAAATTTTAAATTAGATGACTGCAGTAAGAAAACATATCTAATAAAACATCACAGAAGATGTTGCAGAAAAATATGAGAAAAACAAAAATAGTAAAAGGAAAAGGGTTATTGTACAATAAAAAATCTTTTTATTAAACAAATCAAATCAAATCTGCTACCGTGCTGCTCTTCGAGCCAGAGTTTTAGACGATGTTTAAAATGAGTAGATGGTAGCATAAAAATAAATAAATAAATAATCATGATAACCACCCCCCCATCACAAAGATCAGGCAAAATATTCAGTAATGTAGTCCAAGTTACAACAGAAAACCATAAGAGAACTTTAGGAAGAGAAACTGAATGGGATAAAATATATCTTTCTACATTTATGAGTAAAACTAAGAGGCATCAGTGCTCAACACTGAGTCATCTAATTGATAATGTTAAATTACATGTTGGTCTAAATTTTAGAATAGCTTCACTTTGCTTTTGTAAGTCTAACAAAAATCTAATGAAGGTTCAACATAAATTGTCAGAATATGATCAGGTTTATGTCTGACTTATTCACAGCTTTATCAAAAACCAGTAACAGCCTACATATGGATTGGAAAAGAAATATTAAAAATAAAATAAATAAAACACAGTAAGACGATTCAAAAGGGGGAGACGACCCTCCTGTGGTTTAGTCCCCTCTGAGGAGAGGATTTCAGTGGCAGAGAGCCCAGGCCAAAGCTCAGTGGTACATATTACATTCCTCTGAGGGGTCTCTCCCATGGCACAATTTATGGCCAACTTAGTCATTAGAGCCAACACACAGATGTCCCAGTGGCTTGGAAAATGAGCATCCATGCACAAACGCTCTCCTCTGGCACAAACTACATGCTGCTTGATATTGGTGTGTGTTCGTCGGCATGGAAACAAATACGTTGCACGTGGTATGATGAGTGGGTCTGTGGGTTTCAGTGGCTGCAGGCCAAAACTCCTGACTGATATGTTTATTACACATCAACAGAGCCCAGGAAGAAGTCAGTGGTAGAGTGGTGAGGGATTATCTAAAATGAGTAAACCAATATTCCACCAACCTGCATGAGCCAGAACGGATTTCTGATGAACTTCATGTATTGAAGGAGCGCTCTCCGCCTCTCCCCCTCTTTTCTCTCCGCAGCATATTGCTCATTTCAGCCACACACCGTGGTGCTGATATCATGGCTATTGAGTTTCAGATAAAATTGAAAAATCTTCAGGACTAAGAGCTGGGGTTAGGGGAACAGTGTACAGAAGATTTCATAGATGATGGAGAGAACCAAAGTGAATTTTCTGCACAGTGCTCTTGTGCTCTGGGGGTTACTGAAAAAGCCTCCACACCTTTGGCAACTACTGAGTCCAGATGGTAGGAATCTGTTGAGCTGGGCAAAAGGAGGGAAGCAATGGGGAACAGAGGATGAAAGAGGAAAAAAGAAAGTAGAAAGAGGGAGGCAGCATAAAAAAGAGGCAAATTCTGAGTCCTGCTAAGAACAACAAATCTGCCTCTGTCTCTCCCAGGAAGTGCTGATTTATGACACACACAGGTGATTGTCCACTTCCCTTCCCACAGGCAAGCGTGGACAACAGAGGCTTTACAAGGAGACAGATGAAGGATGAGGAAAAAGGAAACACGGACAAAATAAAGACAGAGAGGAGACGGAAAAATAAAGTGATGAAAAGGTAAGACAGCAGAGCAGCAGGAGATGAGGGAAAAACAGAATCAAAGAGGAGTGCAACGTGAGTGGCAAAGGATCAAAGTGACAAATACTCATCCTGTGACCCTGCAGCTCCTGGCTCTAATGGGAGGTCTGGGAGATGGAAACCTTGGCCAAAGTTCCTGCGGGTCACTCAGTGTGGCCAAACTCATTTAGCCCTGTCATAACAACCAACTAGAAGATGGACATTTTGAGTTTGAGGCAAAAAATAAAGCAAGTTGTATTCTTTAGTTGCAGTTCCAGACATGTCTTCTCAGACTCACATTATGGAGGAAAAAAAACTCTAAGAAAGATTAAAAACGTTGCTTATGACAACAAATATGTTTCAGAGATGCTACAAATTTGGAAACATAGAATCTTATCAATATCATCTTGTTCTCCTCCTCCCTGCTTAAATTATGGTGGTTGAGCAGAACAATGATGCAAATCTTTGACCCTTTCAATGTAAAATAAAAATCCTTTTACAGCCTACTATTTCATGTTTAAAGACATTTTATTATGGTTTAATTATTTATAGTTCGTACACTTTAATTTCTTTTTAAAGTCATTGTGTTACTTTAAAGATGTGTTCTTAAAGGTCACAGTGAGATTAATCAATGAGCAGCTAAATGTCATGTGATAGTCACAAGGATTGGAACAAAAGCAAAGATACAGACAGATGGCTCAAAATCACAAAGTTAGACATGTATGCTGTTAGACTACACTCAGGTCATCAACACAATTCTCATCTTTTTGGCTGTAAACATCACCACAATGGATTTGAAATGAAACAAACAAGATGTTCTTTATCTGCAGACGTTCAGCTTTAACTGGAATGTATCTACATTCAAATCAGGTGAACGGTGTATGAATTACAACAGTTTGTATATGGGTTTCCAGCTTTTTAAGAAATCAAAAGTAACAAATTATTAATTCTAAATCAAACTTTCACTTTTTAATAATTGATTGCAAATCCTTTGCAGTCAATTACAGCCTGAAGTCTGGAACACACAGACATCAGCAGCTGTTGGGTTTTATCCTTGGTGATGCTCTACAGCAACGCTCTTCAATTCCTGCGTGTTCTTGGAGCATTTTCCCTCCAGATTTGTCTTCAGCAAATGAAATGCATGCTCAATCAGAATCAGGTCAGGTGATTGACTCCACCATTGCATAACGTTCCACTTCTTTGCCATACAAAACTCTTAAGTTGCTTTCGCAGTATGCTTAGGATCATGGTACATCTGCACTGTGAAGCACAGTCCAAGAAGTTCTGGAAGATTTGGCTACATATGCTGCTAAATAGAAGCTAAATAAAAGCAGATAATATAGCTGAAAACACTTCAGAATTCCTCCTGTTTCATTTTTTACCAGTCACATCATCAATAAATATAAGGAAACCAGTCTCATTGGCAGCCATAAGTGCCCACTCGTTTCGGCAAGTTTTATCAATAAGTATGTAGCATTGAGTGCATATTTAGAACCATTTATAGGTGATTTGAGCCACCTACGATGTATTTTCAAGTCCCAACCAAGAGAAACTGTGGTTGGGTAAAGACACATGTTTTCTGTTGGAGACTAAAACTAATTATTGGCGTAGGCTCATCGTTTGCAAATCTAGTCTCAACAGTTAGCAATGAAACTCAAAGAACAAGCATGGCCTACAAATGTCAACTTGTTTGCATGTTGAGGATAAGTACCAACAAAAATATCTTCATCCAACAAACTCTAACTTAAAAACACCACAGCATTTGTAACGAGCATCAAACTGTTTAACTCAGATGCTCAGATTGAGGATTCTGGTTTTACGATAAAAAGGAACCCTTAAAGATCGCATCAAGGCAATAATCAGAAATCAGGTCAACTTATGACATATTTTTCTAACAGACAAATACCTGTAACCTGGAACGTGCATTTTCCTGCTCCAGCCTCGTTGATGACGTTACACGTGTACTCGCCCCAGCCTTCTCGATTCAGGCTGCGTATGATGTACTCCGTCTCATCCTTCTGGGGGTCAAATGCTCCGGCGTGGAGGAGCCGGTTTGAGAGGAGCCACTCGAACCTCAACACACGAGACGGGTGGGCTCGCAAGACCCTGCAGGTCATCAACACAGGCCTTCCCAGGCCTTGGCGAACCTCCATGTGAACGGGCTCCACTGTTGGGGGGTCTAAGTGAGAAACGGAGAAACTCAGATGAGTTTGTTTGACTTTTGAAGATGATGATGATGATTTAAAATGTGCAGCAAAGATTCATCAGCATGAAACGTAGCAAATATGTATATAACACCTGATGGTAATAAATGAGAGAACACAAAAAACAGGTGTGCTGAGATCACAGCATGAGGATGGTTTTAAAGTGAAGACCCTTCTTAGACAAAAACATTGTTAAAATTAAAACATTTCAAAAGGAAAGATTTAGAGAAAGGAATAAAAGTAGCTAAACAAAAATAACCAACAAGAACTCAAATTTAAAACAATAGAACCACTTCTTATGACAGTCAAATACTGAAATGTGCAAAAGAGCAGGAAAAAAAGCATTGTGTAAATAAACTTTCAATCATCTGCACTGGAAGTCGATACATTTCAGAAACAGATGAAGAATGAGAAACAATTGCGGGAAGATAGGCGACGTCTGTGGGAAAATCAATTTGCAGAAAAAACGAGAACAATGTTCTGAATGAAAATCAGTCCCGCTTCACAGAACATTGGTAACAGGATGATGAAGTGCACCTCCAGGTTTCAAAATGGAAAATTAATAACTTATTTTGAGTGTGTGACAACCCTCCCTTCTTCCGGCCCAGACAACCTGGTGAAGAATTTATTCAACCAGTTTAATGACCTTGATGACAAACAAGCTCCGTCTGTGAAAAGTTGAACATCCCTGATGTTTATATTTTGACATGAACTTCAGCCTTTGCCAGAGCATCTGCATGGTTACACGTTTGTAGGTTTAATTGTGTGCATGAGCTGTTATGTGAATATTTTTTTTTATTTTAAGCACGTTTGCATTTGATGTGCTCATGTAGATGCTTGACAGAAGTCAAGACAAAGCTTGAAAAAAAACTAAAAGCAGAGGAGACGTGACAGAATGACACAGAACCTCTTGATTGCTTAAGATTTGCATAATTTCCGACAGAGTAAAGAAGAGGTGTGAGCTTCAGTCGAGGCTGTGGATGCTGCGCTGTTTTCTTTTGTTTGTTTTGTTTTTTGGAAAAATGTAATCTGTTACAGATCACTGATTACATGATTGAAACTGCTATCTGCAACATAATCTTCTACATTATTCACACTCAGTAATGTAATCTATTTACTGAGCATTCCAAACCTGATAGAATGTGCAATTATTTAAGCAAAGCTTTAAAATTTACAGGCTATAATTTGATAACAATATTAATGTTATCAATCCAAATGTGACGTGTCAAGGTGTCATCCTTGACGAGTGGCTCTTCCATTTAACCGATGTGTTTTCCTTTTACTGTTGATTGGCTAATATTTGTTTCAAATGAGGAAGCCCCGTTTGTTCGAGGAGCAAAGGAGGCCAGCGGACAGACATGTTGTGGGTTCTGCTCTCCAGCCTCACTCTGCTCCTGCTTCTAGACACCTGTTCTGTTGTCCTTTGTGTTGATTGTTGTTGAAACTAAGAGTTACTGGCTGCCCATTTTTACCAGTTTTTGGTTGTAGGGTGAGTGCCAGGACCGTAGGGTAAGGAAGTGGTTCTGGCCACTCCCTCCTTTTATGTTTGTTTTAGCCGTGGCTTCCAGTTCTCACTTTTGTTCAGACAGGTGCTGATAAAAATAAAGCATTGTTAAAACGGTAAAACTGTCTGGACTTTATATGTTGAGTGTCCAGAGTTACTCCTAAACACTTGGACCATAACATCAGATTGGAGATACTTTAAAAGGATCCAACAGCTTTTTTGGAGGGTCAAAATGTTGAATAGGTTTCCTGAATTTTAACATTAGATAACATGTTTACCCTTTTGCACATAAATAAGTTAGTCTTCCCCTAGGCAGTGGAGAAGGACAGAATCTCAAGGCCAGAGAGCTACACAGAGATACACTGGCTGTTACCATTATACTGAATGTAGAATAATGCACTGACATCCAGAACAACATCCTTGCCCTCGATGCTAATTATCTTTCAACTCACAACATCCTCCAGTTCCCTCAGAAGCCACTATGATTAATGATACACCATTAAATCTGATGTGAAAAACAATAAATCATACCAGCGGGGGTCACATGAAAAGTAAACACAACTCTTCCAAGAGGCTTAGGATTTAGACAAAACAGGAAAGTCTGCCTCTGTCATTTTTTCTTTTTTTTTGCTCCAAAAGGTGGAGAGTGGAGTGGTTTTCATCTTTGCTGAGTGAAACAGCAATCAATCCTTCAGGCATTCTGGGCTTTTACCATAACCCAAAGGCTTATCTCTGACTCCGGTAGGAAACTGTACCTATCACATTAAAATGGGAGGGTCTTTGTATGGCGTGAATACCAGCTGGCTCTACGGCCTCTGTGAATGGCACTAGATCAAACTGCAGTAAGTGCAGCTCCATTCACAAAGAAAAAAGGTGGGGGTGAAACTTGGAATCTCTTATATAACCAAAACATCCTTTAAACAAGGGCACATGCCTCATCTCCCTCTTGTGCAAACAGCTGCCCAGCAAACATGAGCAGAAAGGAGCAGAGAGGTCTTGCACAAAATTCCCTGAGCAGCGCTCACCCCGGTTAGCGCAGCAGCAGCAGTTAGCGTGAGCTCAGAGCTGCTGGAAGTCAGACTAAGGGGACAAGGCTCGAGTACTGCCTGAAATCTAATCTATCATCAGTCACTTGGATAGCTTAACACTAATGTGTAGAAAAAAAAAACATTTAGCGCACACAGAGAGTTTCCCTCATGGTACAAACAGACTGACATCTATAGAGGCCTGAATAAAGACATACGGGTACTTTGGGGAAATATGCTTGTGTTTTTCCATGTGTATAAGAAGCCGAGGGGAATTTGCATGAACCTGCACTTCTGGGACACAGTTTGACAAGTTTAAAATGAACTTCAGCCTTGTTGAAAATGAGTTTCATTTTTGCTGCATGTGTTTTAGCTGCACATGTGGAGAAAACTCCTGTGGGCAAACTTACAAAAGCTTATTTTACTCTAGAGTCAATGCATATGAGGTGCCTGCAAGCCTTCTCTACAGGATACATTTTAAATATTTACTCATTATATTGGTTTGTCTTTCACCCTTTTTCTAGCCTTCAGGGATTGGTGATGAAAGAATTTTTTTTCCCATTACACACAAGCTTTTAGCACCAACTTGTACTTTAAAGAGTGCCCCCCCCCCCCCCCCCCGCACACACACACACACACACACACACACACACACACACACACACACACACACACA
>JAVKLF010000060.1:11742444-11753090 GCA_034783495.1 Millerichthys robustus | reverse complement strand
AAATATGAAAATGTGTGCATTAAAACTTGATGAATTCCAAATAAAATTCCACCTCAAACATTAGTCTTACAGCTGTAAAGATGTTGTGCGTGTATATGTGTGTCGCTCTTGTGCAATTAGCTTCTTAAGTCAAGCTTGACTGATTGTGAGGCTTAAATCCCAGAGCCCAGAGGAAAACTGAGTCGTGCAGGCTGGCTGTGCCAGAGTTGTTAAGGTTTGTAATTGCAGGTTTATGGCTTCACAGGCCGGTAAATCTTCCCGTGTTCAGCTAAACGCTCTAGTGCACTAACCGTAGCATCACTCCCGCTCACCTCTACCAACCATGACAAGTCTCAAATCTCTGGGTTTCTCTGATATGAAAACACAGGGAGGAGGGGGAGGGTTGCATGATACACAGATGTGTGAATGTGAATGCTGGATGTCTAGCTCACATGAATCAGAGGAAGCCTCACAAGACAAGAATACAAACGGCTACAACACCTGATTTATCACAATGTGTTTCATTGTCTGAAGTGAGAAAACCTGATGATGATGATGATATTCGCATCTGAACAGCAGTAAGCCGTATACCCTACTTTAGCTTCCTACCAAAACATTTATTGGACAAATAGGTGCAGGTAGAGCAGTTTGGATAAAAGAGAAGATGAAGACTAAAGGCACTTCATTAACACATCAAACTCAAATGCAATCCTTTCATGTCCCCACCATCTCTCCCCCCACAAAATAAAAAAAAAGCCAGCACCTGTGTGAAAACATGTGCATTACTCCACTCCATCTACTCACAGACCTCTGAGGCTGTCCCTTAGCTGTTAAACCAACAAAATTTGTTTAGATTTTCTTGGCTTTGATGTTTTTCACCCTCTGTACCCAATTTGATGAAGTCACCACAGAAGAAGATACCCATCAGGCTGTCAGCCATGAGTGACAGAGGCATGCCTGTAATTTCACCTAATCACTATCCCAGGAGGAGCTGCTGACCTGAATGACATACGTGTCTTTCATAAGCAGAAACAGTCCTATTATGTCTCTGACAAGCAATTTCCATTTTTTCATGCCAAGGGCAGATAGACATAAGAGGTCATAATGCAAAACCCAAAACATTAAAAAACAGACACAAATCAATTAAAAAACAGCAATGGAAAGTAAATAATTACATTTAGAGACAATAAAACAATTAAAAAGTCCACAAAATAAATACAAACCAGAAACTAGAGCATTGACTTGTGGATAAAACAAATGATGAACTGAAATAAATGATGAATGATAAAAGAAGCTGCAGATGCATCAGCTGGACAGCTGGTACAAGTTCAGCTGACAGCTCATCAAATTCTGATCAAGCTGAACTAAAACAAAAGATTAAATAAACTCATGGGTCATATTTGAGACAATTCTGGCCTCTAAAGTAGAAACAAGGTAACTACTACATCATGCAGTGTCAGCTGTCTTTACCCAAAGACACAAAACTCAGCATAAAAACAAACTCAACGTCAAACCAGTGCAAGTAAAAATATATATTTACACCATTTTGGTGCAGAAGTTTACATAATATACTAAATGACTTTGTAATAATGAGGCAAAAATGCATTTGTGAATACTTATGTTAAAATTAGACACTCAAAGGTTTAGCTAGTGGCTAGCTGATGGTGCTAATGCTGTTGTCAAATGTGATCCGAAATAAACTGCATTGTTAACCAACAACATCAATTTAACAAACATGCCACAGAATAGATTTGTATGTGGTCTATTTAAAAAGATCTAAAGTGCTGAAAAATACCACCTAACATCAGTGAATTCATTGCTTCTGCACTAGTATTGTCTCCTGAGCATAAATATTAGTGTGGTGGATTTAATATCCTGAATTAATATCTATACAAATGATAAAATGTGTGGCACATATTCTGATTGACCTTACATGTTTAGTTATGCACAGTGGTTGTCTTTTCTCTTCCTTTCTATAGTTGTGTCTCACGAAAAATGTCTTGTCTAATAATAAATAAATCAAACAAACAAACATCTCCTGCGCCCACCAAAAATTTAATTTAATTTATTTTTAATTATTTTCATTGTGGGTAAAATAAATCAGACAGGTGCACAGCTTTCAGGATTGGATTTATGATTTATTTTAAGTAATAATTGTGCAATAATATTCCATATAAACATAGTTAAAAAGACGTTCTGTGAAGTAATTCTAAATATAAACTAAAAAAAGACAAACTATGCATCTTAATTCAGAAGCCCTATGCAGGGCTCAAACTAAACAAACAAACAAACAACCAAACAATATACTGTGTGTGTATATATATCAGCTGCCATTTGGTTTATTTATCATGTTTGTAATAAGTTGAGTACAGTAAGACATTCTAGAATCAAATCTCAAATATTCATATGTAAAAACTGTGTATGAAAATATTTAGTTAGTTAATTTCCCAAATTTTCTTACATCTAAGTAAAACAAATTACTGTGTCCATTTTAAATTAGTTCAGTTTTTTTAAGAGCACATTTTTACACTAATAATTTTTACATGTACTGAGGTCAAATTTGATCATAATTTCATGTTAAAGTTAGTTTGGTAGTTTGGATCTTCCACTTTTGATAATATTTATTTTCTGAACACTTATGATGTGCCTTGATTTCACTGACTGTTCTATTAATGTTTGGTACATTGTCTCGATATTGAAGGTTTGGATTAGAAGCAAAAGAAGCCAAAAGAATCACAAACAAGATACTGCATCACTATTTTCTGTAGAAACACACATCCTGAAAAGCAGCACAAAAAACTAAATTGTATTGTTGAGTGAGTGGTCTGTCAAACAATACACTTAAAGCCCTTCATTTATGCAGGTTAAAAGGTTAATAAGCTACATTAGCGATGTCTAAAACCCATTTAGGGCAGTGTTTCTGATGAAATGTGTAAATCCAACATGTGCTTTACTGCCACAACCTTTGATTTCCTGCCATCTCTCAAGCCTTTGACAACAGTGACCTCGTCTCATGGCTACACTCCACAATAAGAACCTTCTGCTGGCTGGATCTATTTCACGTCAGCTGTTGCCTCATACTAAAATGTTGAATGTGGCGGTGGATGGATTTCTGCAATAAGTCCACTCTGGCGATGAAGCCTGTGTAGCGGAGATATCTCAGTAAACTGAATATCATTCCTGGACTCATGAGATATGAGCAGAAGGGTCTTTATGTACACTGCCATGCTCTTGTGTAAAAAGGAAAGGGGAGGACAGAATCCGGGAGTTTTCATCACAGCCATTCATATGTGAGAATATATTGTATATCATTATAGCAGTTCATGTCATTTTCTGATTGTGGAAAATGTCAATTTCCACACAATATAGTATAGTAGTCATTTTAAATCATTCTGTTTATGTGCATGTACTTTGTACATGCACTTTTTGATAATAGTATATTATAGTACAAACTCTGAACCTGAGCTCATTGACCACATTGCGAAAAAATAAGTTTCTGATCCAGCAGCCCAACGGCTAGCTTTTGGTTAGTTCTGGTAATCATGACAGGTTAATTTATGTACATTTCTGCTTCTGATGCCACATAAGGATTTTTGCAAGTGACTTTATTTTTAGAAAAGTATTCTACTTTATCTGACTGTGACTGTTTACCTTTGTAATAACTACATGAATCCATCTTAGCTGCATCTGCAATTTTATTAGTGTAATCTTAAATGACATTGACATTTTTAAGTGGGTTTCTGTGGACAGGCTAATAACAAGTAATATCTAACCATTTGCAGAATGTTAGATATTACTGATCAAACTTAGTTGGAAGAATTAATGTTTAATTCTGACTTGACTGGTGACCAAGGTCAAAGTGTGTTACTGCACCTTAAACATAGTGTAAAAATGTAAAAAATAATATTTTATTATTAACCTTTATTTAAATTCCATTGAGATCACAGATCTCATTTGCAGGGGAGGTCTGGGCCTGAAGGCCCATTGTACCCTGCACAGATTCAAGACAGCCTGTACCAGATGCAGCGAAGCAGTCCGATAATATAAACAAGCCTCCTCCATGTTTCACAGAAGGGACAGTGTTCTTTTCTTCGGTGTGCTTTATTTTGTGTCTATGAACGTTGAGCTTTGTGCCATGCCAAAAAGCTCCAGTTTTGTCTCAACTGTCCAAAGGACATTCTCCCAGAAGCTTTGTGCCTTGTCAATATGAATTGTGGCAAACTCTAGTGTCGCTTTTTTATAGTTTGGTATCCTCCTGGGTCGCCTTGTATTGAACTCACTTTGGCTCAAACAGCAACACAATAGTTTTCAGCTGGCATTTTCTGTTAAACTGTGAATTTTTCTACAATTATGCAACTTATGTTTTTTGTTTAGTTATTATCTTTTCTCAGCACCTGAGTTGTGTTAAGATGATTGCTACTTACTGGTGTTTCATTAGCTGATTACCCCTTCCTGTGTAAATTTATTCTTTAGTTAGCTGGAAAGTCATTAGACTTGTTACCTTGTTTCTTTTTATTTTGGCATCTCCAAATACTGCAAAATGTCTTTTCAAGATGACTCAGCAGTTACCTGGAACGTGATGGTGTGACAGTCAGCACTGAAAGCTGGTGAATGAATAAAATTAACAATTAAACCTGCTCATTTTTAACAGTAGCACAGCAGCTTGGAGCCAAAATAAACCACAGTTTGTGGGACTACATGCTCAACATCAAACACTACTATCCTCTGAATGTCACAATCATTTTCAATTTTTATAAATGTTCAAAACATCCAAAAACAAACAGAAACTAGTTGTGATGTTGTAGCTCTCTAAATGTCCACATCAAATTCTGTTTTTCAATGAAACCTCTGGGGCTCATTAGATTAGGCAGCTTAACATTGGGAATATATTAGCCATAATTGCTTTCAAATCTGGAGTTTTGAACAGAATTCTAATCATCCTAACGAGTGATTCAGTTACTGTGGGTCAAAACTACCCTTTTAATAAACCATAAAGAGTCAGACCTTTATGACTGAGGGTTTTTGAAAGCTGCTCTTCTTTCTCTCCTCTTCTGCCAAGAACATTAACCCAACTCGGCAAGTTGGGGGAAGGCTTGTAGAGGGCATCACACCCCCACTGCCATGCCTGCTATTTGGCATGCCTCTTTGCTACAAAGTTACAAGTTCTGAATTATGCATTAAGTATGTCCACATTCCTGCATTAAGCTGCAGTTAAATTACTACGATGCGAAAGAGAGAAAGCTAGCTTCTGCTCTTGTTAAACAAAAGATCCCCTTTATTTGACTCTCCTGCTTTCCACAGGCTTGCCCTCTTTTCTTTAAACTCTTTCCTGAGTGTATTACAAGTGAAGGTAGCCAGTAATACCTCTTTTTCTGAGACCACAGTCATCAGGTCTGGCTTAATGTAACTACTGGCAAATTATCTAACCGTCCAAAATGAGTCAAAGAGGTAATGGCAAATGGCAAAGAATGCTATGTAGTTAGAGGTGGAACAGCCCAAACGTTTTACTGTAGGTAACAAGGGTCATGTCTGGAGAAACTTTAATATGTCTGAACCAGTGGTCGATGTTCCATCTATCAGGATGAAGTTATCTTGTGTGTTAACTGAGCTGGAGCGGCGTTGAAGTTTTCTTTCACGACTTTACATTCATCTTAAGGTTTTTTAATGATGTTGTTTTTGAGATACAATATATGTCTGCAGGTGTGTGTAATGGTGGTGGGTGGATGTTTGTGTGGGCGGGTAGGTGTGTACACATGGACATTATGTGTGATAAATGGAAGGGCAGACGTCAGCCGTCTCATTGAAAAAAGGCTGCAACCCCTCGCTTCCGCCTGATGATGGAAATGGGGAAATAATGAGGCTGAGTTCAGCTCAGTGTGTTCTCGTGTTTGTGTTTGCGTCTTTATGTGTGTTAGAAGGGTGAGGAGTAATGAATCTCCTCTTCATCCTCTCCCTCAGACAGTGGCGTTTGCCTCTGCCCATCTTTTCTCTAATTCATCTTCCCAGAAAACAAGCAGGCCGCAGACTGCTGATCTAAAAGCTGCACCTAAAAAAACCTCACCATTAGTGGTGGAGGAAAAGCACCGGTGACATGATGGAGTTCTTTTCTGGTTTCAGCCTAATGACCTTCTGCTTTGTTTGGTCTGGACAAAGAGCACCCAAGGTTGCTGAATCCTTCCTGAACCATGATTTGCTACGTTCTGAACATAAAAAAAAACATATTTCTAATATCACCTGCTTATTTTTCAAATTGACATCAACTGTGGAGGAAATGTCTAATAAAAGAGCAAACCACTCAGTCATGTAATATTGACAAATTATGATAATGGCCTGAACTCCAGAGACTGTACTGGCTGTATTAAAGACAAGAAAAAGATAAATAGAATAATTGTAAATCACAAAATAAACTTCTTATCGGATCTAAATAAAAAAATATTTAATCTGTTTTATTTTACCTAATTAAAAGTTGGATTTGCACAATAAAGAACTAATATACCAAAACCCAATTTTATCCACCTTTATTTTCATTCAACAACTCTTTTAAAATCTGGTTGCTGATACAATGTCAGTACAGAACCAACTTCACTTTAAGTCATCAATAATAAAAATCAGCTTCCGTTTTAGTTTTAATCAATCTTAAAGCTGCCTATAGCTTTGTTTAAAGGTTTCACTTTATTTAATAAGTGATTTATTTAACAACAAACTGATATATACATGATTGTATAAACCATTTAAGTTAATATAACTCAACTTTTAACAAAATTTGTTTTTGCTATTCTTGAAAATTATTTTATTTAAATTTATCTGAGAATATGCAGATGATACACAGGTGTACATTTGTCTGTCTCTTGATGATCTGATCTCTGTTTTCATAAGTTAGTAAACTGTTTCAATAATGGTAATAGTTATATATATTATTCACCGACTTTTCAAACAAAACTCAATTCAAACCATGTTGATAAAAGCCATATCTTCATACTTGCAATCTCTATTTAAACAAAACAAACAATTCAGTAAAATGAAAACATCATGCATTTATCCTAGATTTAATAATCACATTACCAGCGTGAGTAAAACTGCTTTTTACCACCTAAAATAAATTCAAATGTTTCAAATGTCTAAATTTATGACATATCCAGGTGATTAGCATCCTGAGATGCTCTTTTGTCAGGATTATCCAGTGAGTAGAACTACAGAATGTGCCCACACATCTGAAAATTTGTTAGTTGTGTTGAATTTAAAATCACCTTAAAATGATCTCAGTAATTCACACAAAAATAATTAAAACATAACATTAAGTATTTCTGTATTTATATGTAAGAAGTATTCACAAGTTGTTGTAGAATTGCGCTGCTCAGAGTGGCAGCACGTTGGAGTGGCTCTGTTACTTTCATTGGAACCTTTTTTTTGGTCGTTCATTCTTGCCCTTCTAGGGAAGAGTTGCTTCCTTTGGACAGCCATTTCTTTTTCTTTCGGATGCTGTGAGTCTGGGTTGAATTTGCCATTACTTTATCTTGTTTTTCTCTTTTTTCATCATTAATAACCGGGTGCAACAGGGTGGTTTACAACAGGGAGCAGCTGATTAATATTGTAATAAAATAATGCTGAAATAATGCGACAACTAAAGCCAGAAATCCCAGAGGCATTGAGAAGGAGGCATCGTGGCAGCAGAGCTGAAGCAAAATGAAGAAAGAGAGAGGCAGGAGGTTCAGGCCGTCTCTTCCATTTGTCTGGATGGGCAGCGTGAGATCGTTGGCTGCACTTCGGGCCCTGACGAGGACTCAGCAGGAGTGTTGGGAGTGCTGGGACATGACTGCAGGATCGTGTCCCCAGCCCTAGCGTCTCTTTGTTGGGCCTGCTGGCTGTGCAGGCGGATGGAGAAGATTTGAGGAGCAGCGAGGGAGGAGAGGAGGTGGATTAGCGATGCTTGTCAGCAGCTGACGTGCCACTCATGACACATTACTGATAAAAAAGCAGACTGTGGTCTATTAAACCTGGTAAACCTGATGAAGCAGAGAGCTACAGGAGATCTTTCCTGCCCACAGCCATCACCATCTACAACAAATCTTTAATGATATTGAATAAAATTTAATTATTCTTGCAGTATGAGTTAATACAACACTTAATTTCCTTTTGGGATCAATAAAGTATAGTGGAATTTGAATTCAATAGAATTTAGAGCCAAGTCGGTTGAAATGGTTTTCAGCTAAAATGATCTTGCCATCTGCTGACCAGGGGTCATTTTTATTTATTTGTTTCAGACTATCTGACTATTTAAATGCTTAGACATGGTTAAAAACCAATGAAGGCAAAAGCATTGGCCTATAAATGGCAACTTATCTAACCATTTACTGTTTTTACTTATGAAAAAAATGTTGATAGAACTAAATGTTATTGGTTAATATCACTTTCCTAGTAATATGCTGACCAGCTCAAATTTTTCACCTTGTTTTGTTTTATGGTTTTTTGTGGTGAAGACAAACAAATCGCAGCTCTGCAGGATTTTTTACTCAAACAGCATTAGACAAAGAGTTTTCTTTTTTGAACTTCTCTCCAATAAAAAATGCTTCAGGCAACATGATGTCATTCCCAGCAAGTGCAGTTTTTCTCTACAATTCTCAATTACAAAGCTAAATGATCATACTTTAAAGATTTTGATTAAGATTTCTGGTCCATATCTAAAAATACTACAAACAAGAGGAAAAATAGAAGGTTGTCATCAGCTGTCTTTTACCTTTTGATTAGATCTGAGTGAATGTCTGCTACAAATAACATTAGCATACACAGCAGAAAGAAAACAAATATGCAGCATGTTTTAAGCTGCTAATGGTGAGGAAAAACAAAGGCAACATAGAAGGTTGACTTTACCATTCTGATTAAGGGGCTGCTCCCCAGAGAAAGTCCTTGAAAGAGTAATGGGCAGTCGTGAACTGGCTTTTCTTCCATTAACCACACCAGCAAACATTTACATAATGTACACATAATGTGCTGATTCATTCTGTCCTGATTCAAACAAGGCTCAGATAACTGACCACGGCTGTATCACAACCATTCATCACACCAGGTCATTTACATCCAAAAGCACTTAACAGGCGCTGCGCATATATCTTTGCCAAAATCCATTACGGGATCTTTTCAGAAAGCTCTACAACACATTACAAGATCACGGATCAGACTTACTGAGACAGAATTTGTCAAGATTTATTCCAAGTACTTCTGATTTTACAAGTTTGTAAACTGTTAATAAAATGTTCTGGTAACTCACACTGTACGCACTGGGCTCAGTGCATACAGTGTGAGTTACCAAAACTGACAAAAATTCCCGGATGGATGTCGAAACGTTTTTAACAAGAATTGATCCAAGTCCGGTTGCCTCCAATTTAAGCCTGTTTGCTGTTGCGATAACTCGGATAACTGAGAATTTGCACAGGCACGTTAATAAAATGCAATAATTTTCTTTAATTTCATTTACTGTAACCAAATCTAATTTCAAAATGTGTTCACTGAAAACAATATGGATGTTGTCTGTGGTCCAGCAGTTTAAAATAGAGCTTGGACACCAGCCACAATCGCAAGTTTGATGTCTTGTTAGGAAGCGTTAGATGCGTTGGAGTGGTTACTATTGTCTCAGCATGATGTCACATGTCACATGACTTAATGTTACATGTGAATGGTCAGATGCCATTGTGTCTCGTCCTGTCCAAGCCCCCCTCTGTCTCGCCTCCTTCCCGTGCACACTCATCACGTCTCACCGGAAATATTCAGAACACCTCTCCATTAGTGAAGCCTTTGGTTGTGGTAGAGACAATTTAAGCATCAGAAAGGCCTGAAGAGCAATGCAGAGGATTTTTTTTTTTTTTTTTTTTTTGTTGGACATGAAATTATTTGTTTTGCTTAAGGGGATTTGATATTTTCATGAACAATGTCACATTGTCACGTCGGCTCTCTTCTGCACTGCTGGTTCTTGTCAGATGCGCGTTGAAGTTTGGAGTGGGGGCGTAGCTTTGATCAGAGCATTGACAAAAGGGGCAGGAGAGGTGGAGCCTAGAGGAGCTAGCAAATCTTGCTAGCTCTCCAAAGTTATCAACACTAGCATAAATATTTACATAGATTTTTAACATTTAAAGTGAACGGTTAATAAAATAAGAAAATGTTAGTGGGAATTTTTAAATAGATTTTTTCACTCGGGAAATGAACTAAATAATGAAAATGTGTTAGTGACATATTTTTTGCTTTTTATTTTACACTTGGCACCCCATAGTAATGGTAAATGGCCTGTACTTTTATAGAGCTTTATCAAATCCCTACAGACTCTAAAGCGCTACATTCAGTCACTCAGCCATTCACGCAAATGAGATTCAAAACTAAAGCTTGTCCTTTTTTAGATTTGCAAGTTCAGTGGACATTAATAGATGAACTTCCTGCAGGTTTCACGGGAAGATTTTTGGCTGAGGAGTTGATGGGAGAAACATGGATGTCAAATCAAATTTTCATCACCCTTGTTCAGGGAGAAAAGTCAGAGACTTGAATGCTAATTATAATCACTGAGAACCGCAGAGCGAAGCATCTTCAACATATCAACACCTTGACGTTTCTGTCTGTTGGGTTTTAATCGATCCCTCACCTTAGAAATTAACATCTTTGTCCTATTTAATACAACCTAACTT
>JAVKLF010000060.1:11650356-11664944 GCA_034783495.1 Millerichthys robustus | reverse complement strand
ATGTTTCAAGTGATTAAACAAGTTCATACAGTTAGGGTTAGCATTCGTTGCTCTGCAGTGCCTTCCACCATTGGGCTCCCATGCTGGGCTGATAGTGATAGTGTGTTGCACAATAAGAATCCATCACGTGGCACTAATTGCAATAGTTACAAAGTGGCAATTATTAATAGTTGACAGTTTTCCTGTCAATTAAATGCACATGATACGGTTTTGCCTAACCCTAGTGGATGATATGCATTTCTTCTAGTAATGCTCAGTCTTAGAATAATATGGATTATAAACAAACAAGTGAAGCTATACCCTTAAAATATTCCAGCTGTATTACCTCTACATCTGTATATAAAAAACAACAGCTTATTTTTGAATGATTTTTTGGTTTGACAATCTAACGCTAGACAAATCTTTTAACTATATAATCTCCTGGCTTTAAGTGTGTATGCTTGTGAGCTTTCAACCCATGTTTCTCATCATGAAAATCTTTACAGACTACAGTTAAATTGAGACACACCGCTGGAGCTCAGGTGGGCTAGATCTTCACTCAATTGGGGTCAATTACTCCCTTGATACTGCTTCCTCCAAAAGAACAAAGTCCACTCAACAATTAAACAATTGGTCCCCCAGTCTTCTCACATTATCCATCAGTGAAAAACCAATATCACTATTCCTTATTTGATCTTCTGCTCCTAAAGAATTGTAGCCAGTGTATGAATATTAAGTTCTATATTCCTGTCTGCATATGTAGGGTCAAGTCATTACACGCTAATGGGCTCCCCTCTGATGCTGCAGCAGAGCAGAGAGGCGAAGGCTGTGATGGAGAGAACAGGGAACCATTTGATGTTTGCCAGTTGAAAGAATAAGCCTTCCTTTGGGTTGTGCTTTCCACAGAGGCATGCTGGGATTGAAAGAGCTCTTGCCCAGGGCTAAAGGGGATTTTTGGTGGGCGTCACACATCCAATTACCTTGGTAGCATCAGAGAAATCCTAGGGGAGTGCACACACAAACACACAGATATTCGCGCAATCACACAAGTCTACCTACGTGCATTCGAGACACCCACAACAGGCTCTTACCACAGAGAGGATGAAGCCAATCCCCCCCGCCTCATAGGTCCTCTGCTGCATCAGTTGCCACAGAATTCATGAATATTATCAGCATGTGTTGATAAGTGACTTGCCATATAAATATGGATAACATTATGGAAAAACAAGACTCAGGTTCCACCTCTTTGGAAAGCATTACTAATACTTTTAGAAAACACTATCACCCGATTTTCATTGGTTTGCCTGATGAGCCAAGATCTGAAATTGGTGTGTTTCAATTTCTCTGGTTTTGGGGCAAAAGTTGGAATACAATCCAATTTATATAGCCACCAAAAAAACAATTTTAACAGCATGGCCTTGCTTTAAAAATTAAAATGTGGCACAGAAACCTCCAACTCTTTCAAAAAATAACTATATGTGCTAGAATCAATATTGTACAGGTTTATTTTCCCATTTTCCTACATCCATTTAAAAAATAAAGTAATTTTTCACTTCTTCTAAATCAGCTGCTCAAAGGCCACGGGGACATCCCAATAAATCAGTATTGTGGTACATTTAACTACTCAGATTTGTCAATGTCTTTGAATAATATGATAGACATACCTGGAGCATACCTTTTCTTTGATTGAAACTGACAAATCTCTGATATTTGTACCTCATCAATGATCCACCCATGACACTGTGGGCTGCATTACACTATATCTTGAAAAAAAGACCAATAGGACTTCCAAATGGAAGTTAATTTGTGTCACTGGAATTTGAATTATAAATGCAACTGAAATTCAGCGTCTAAATTTGCCATATGAAATAAACAAACCGGTTCAACTATATCATTCTTTATTTTTCAGAGGTCATAACTTCTCTAAAGTATGCAGGTTCTTGAGATACCTCTTGGAATACCAATTGTGTCATAATATTGTATACAAAACGAACAGTTCATCTGAGCATTAGAAAATACTGTCAAATTGAAAAATATTTCAAAATCATAAAGCAGTGAATGTGGCATGCAGGAAGTTATTTTTAGAACTGAAGTCAAATCCAGATAAAACTTAGGAATGAAAAGTACACCAGCTGTGTTTCTGTACACAAACTCATGTGAGTTTTATGTTCTTAGGAAGGTATAAGTTCCTCCTTTGAGAAGTGAGTTTATTTTGTAAATTGTGATTATACATTACTTAGTGATATATTAGCTACAAGTGTTATAAAATATGAGAGAAAATAAAATATTTCTGGAAAGCTTGCTGCATTTAATACAATTGTACCTTACAACAGTTGTTTTGAATTATTCAGTAGTTTGACTTGTGTTTATAAACAAAGCAATACATTTCATAAAGCCTTTGTTACTTCAAGTGAGACGTAATTATTTTATGGGCCGATCCGATAAAAACATCTGGTTTCAAAAAAACAAAAGCGACTGGCTCAGGGGGAAAATAAATCTGCTTGATGAATTCATAATGAGAGCCTCGCTGAGTCCAGGAGAAAATTAGCCAAATCAAGTTCACCTCATGTTGAGATGACAGGTGGACTGGGTCAAGAGGCACAATTGGACAGCTGATAAATATTCAAAACTTGCTTTCAGTTAAGTGGTTGGGGACTTTTGCAAAACAAGAACATTTGGGTGTACACCCACGATGTTACCTTAAAACACACAAAAAAGACGGGAGTTAATTTTATTGACCTGAAATCTGATCTGGTAGCTTAGATTGAAAACACATTTACTGAGCACTAACAAATTGTGCAAACTCTGTTTAAATACTTTTCCTTCACTATTTGAAATAAACTTTGTTGGTAAAATAACATTTAAACCACTTGATAAAGTCTAATAAAACTTTCAGGACACATTCATTGAGTGTTCTTCTAGAAGGCCTCCACAATAATCAACACAAGCAAACACAAAAAGGGCTGTAAGTCTGTCAATTTTACAAATACAGACCTAAAGTTTTGTGTGGTTGTAAAACAAACAAAAAAAACTAAAAATAATATAAATCCTTCACTTTTACAAATGTTCATCAAGAATTTTAAGTGGTAGTCGCTAGACGTCATTCATAACGCATGGTCAGAGACTGACATCTTATTATGTTGATTGAGAATAAATATAACATAATTTGAACATTTGATTGACCCAAATAGCTACAACTTTGTCACTTCTCCAAAAATAAAGTCCAACTTTGGATTAAAAGATAGCTGGTGAAAGATTTCTTTTAAGAAATGTTTGTTCTTTAATTACAAATACTATCCTACAGTTCTTGGCAGATAAAATCCACCCACAACCTAATTTTGGTCAATTTGATGACGTTTCACTGTCAACTAATAACCGTATTCAACTGTTCAACTTTTTGAAGGTTTTGCCTTAAGGACTAAAAAGAATTTGTTTCCGATTTGGTTAGGAAGTCTTGTGTTACACAATTAGAAATAAATTCCGATCTTGTCAGCAGCGGATGTGTGGCTCTAAACATCTACAAAGAGAAAACATTTTCCTCAAGGTATAGCTGGTTATAAACAGCAAAGCCATTTACTGCAGCAGCCTGAATAAAGATGAGGGGAGATGGCAGACATTAAAAACAGGGTGAGAACTGAGGAAGCTGCATTAAATTTCAAGTCTTCTTTCTCCGCTGAGTCAAATCTCAGCAGAGAGGTTCTTTGTCTGCTTCAGATAACTGTGCTTGCTTTACTATAAGAAGCCATTAACTGACAGTACACAGCTTGAAGTTATCCCCATGGGTGTAACAGCCTCTGGGGTGCACTCTGATGGGGGAGATGAAGAGAGCATGACAGTAAAGAGCTTTGTTATTACGCTGTGAATTTCGGCTTCAAGAACAAAAGTTTTTAGAAGCTGATGTACAAAAAAGCTAAATAAAATGAGTTTATCAGACAGTTGGATATTCTTTTACAGGGGGTAGGAGGTGTAGTAAGTGCAAAAGCAAGTGCATGATGACTGCATTATGTTCTTGGGTGCTTTGAGGCACATTCCGGGATGAGTCCTGCTCAGACAAGGCTGATATGTGACCGAGGTCATAAATCACTTTGGTAAATTAATACCTCAGCAAAGTGTTGCCCTAGATAGATGGAAAAATCTCACAGGCAACACAGTAGAATGAGCACTCTTGCATTTGCACAAACGGCATGTTCATCTGGGTTAAAAGATCTCTGCTGAGCGGCGGCTTGCCTCCGTCTGAGATTTGAGGCGCGGGGGTGGGGGACTACAGGCTGAATGTGTCTTGTACTACTTGTTTAGGTACTGTATGTATGTGCACGGGCATCTCGTAAGTGTGGCAATTCCCCACCACCCCCTACCGTTTGCCCCGCACCGGTTCTTGATGCAAGAGACCACTGACGGCGTCACTGTCAACACTTTTACTTTGCCACTGTTCCTGCTTGTCAGAAATGCTTAAGCATTATTTGCTGCAAAGATAAGTGGACCCCTTTCTGCAGTTGCCTTGCAGCGATGAAATGGTGGTGATTTTTAAAGAGACATGCTCACCCCCCAAAAACCCTTCTACACGTGCCTCCCCCCATCCACGACTCCCACCTCGTATTCGGAGAGCTCATCTTCTCTCGCAATGCACAATTGCGAGGCTGCTGCGAGGAGTGTTCGCTTCTGTAATCACTTCACATTTGTTTCAGCGATTGATTTGTTGGCTTGCGGGGGGTGGTGGTGGAGGGGCAAGTGGGTGTAGGCAAAGAAAGTCAGAGGACGTGCGATGCCAGGCTCACATACTGTCACCATGACAACAGACATCACTTCTCAGGAGCAGCACTTAGGATGCCTGTGTGGGCTGAAGTGACAAGAGTTGAAGGTTGGCATTAGCCTCTTGTGGGTGCCACAATGTACTGATTTTTTTTCTCTCTTTTTTGCCTGATTCCCTTTACAGCACTGCTAAAAGGCGCCCTGTTGCTCCTGACAGCTACCTGTGGGGACCACTGAGTGATTTGTACTTCATGTGTGCAGAAGTGGGTCCTGCCAGTTTGGCTTAGCTAAGACAATTCCATCGACTAAAAAGAAAAGAGCGTGTGAAAGACAGGAAGAAGACATTTATATTCAATGAGACCCTTTCATCATTTGCGTCACTTTGAAGCTGCCTTGCATGTATAATTCTCTGGGATCTGAAGAGATGCCAATTGTGGGAATGATAACGCAAGATAAAGACATGAATTACATGCAGTAAAACAGAATCTCAGCAGTCACATCTGCTCTTCATTAAGAAATGTCTCATTTGATAAGGCTCTAAAACATATTTTTCCTTAATTTTGTCTTTTATTAAATATATGCATTCATTCAAGAAATGCTATATCACAGCCACCTTTCATGCCAGTGTTAAACCAGACCGTCTTAAGTTGTGCAATCACCGACCTATAGCCGTTTGGTGAAACATTAAAAATGGTATGCACTAATGCATATTACAATGTGTTGTGCTCAAAGTACATGCAGAGGGCTATACTCAGTTGCAGCTGCACCAAATCTTATCTCAATCTGTAAATTGGACTGAGTTACAGTAATATTTGTATTTGCATACATTTTTGTGTGGTGCCTTGAAAGTTTCAATAAAATCTGCTCAGTGGGTTGTGGGATACTTTAACATTAAAGATTTGATTCCTGTAATTCATGGCAAAGTATGAAACACACATATGTTGTGTGACCAATTAGCACTCAGAATACGAGTTTGGATTCAGTCTCCATTCCTAACCCACAATTTTAACTAAATATCTTTTAAAATGATCAAGTTATAGCAGTTTTTACAAATGAATCAGTTCTGGATGTGAAATCAGTGATTACTTTCTGAAAGTTTGAATACAATTTATTCAGTGATTCGCAATAAATTTTGCTAACAGTGCAAACGAGTGAACACATGCACACACAGAGACACTAGCAAAGCCATTCAAAAGCAGGTAATAATTACCGTGTACAGGATCTACTATACAGTGTATTAGTTCTATGAACATTTTTGCTAATATCAACAGGACCATGGTTATTTAATGTTTTATAAACTTCAAATTTCAAGCATTTACCGCTCATTAAAATGTGCAAATAAATCCTAATAAATTATTAGCTTTGAGCCAGATGAAAGGATGTGAAACCTATTTCATCTCCGCTTCTCAAGAAGTGGAACGTACATTTTTCTTCTCTTCATGCGCAAAGTTTAAATCTGTCCAAAGGGATGTTTTTCTCCGCTCTCATCAACATGCAGCACAAACAGCAGGCAGTCTTTGCTCCCCTGCATCTAGTTTTATTTTTCCAGTTATGCACAGCAATAAATTTAGAGTAAACAGAAAGATTTACAAGCCAGCCACACTGTAAGTCATATGTGAGAAAGGTGGCATCATGAATGCTTGACTGTTGCTCCTGTATGTTACTGAGGGACGTGTAATAAAACAAAAGTCATTCTCTAGGCAGGACTTCAGCAAACACTCACTGTAAATAATGGCATGTATGCAATTTTGACTGCTGTGGTAAATGTCTAGTGAAAGTACAACTGAAACACTGAGCAGTGGTCAGATTTAGGCATCTTTTAAAAAATTGGCACAACCAATGCGCAGCTTTAATGCTCTGAAACAGCAGCTGCCACAGCCAGTTTACTGCAGCCTAAATTTTAGGTTTTTAAGTTAGAAAGCTCCTCTCTAAAGTATTTTTAACTGCACAAGGATTGTTAAATATAGGTTTATTTAAAGCAAGCCCCAGTTTGGACCAGGGATCTTTGTGTGAAGTTTGCATGTTCTTCCTGTGCTTGTGTGGGTTTTCTCCAGGTACTCCAGTTTTTTTCACCACAGTCCAAAAACATGCATGTTAGCCTAACTTCATGCCCAGCCCACCATTACAAAATACATCTGTAATCTCAACAGGGTTTACCTGGTTAACTGAAAGGTTAACAAAATAATACAAATATTTATTTTAAGCACGTCATATATTAAATTTTAAATCAACATTTTTAGAAGTTGGCAATGTAGATCGATCATTCGAGGCCATGATTTCTAAAGATCAGGATCCACCATAGAACAACTTATATCAGTTTACATCTATGCCTAATGCACAATATATCTACAACCAAATTGTAAGCGGACACTTCAATTTAAAATGGCCACCACAGCTAATCAACTTTAGCCCACACAAAAATGACTAAAACTTTGTCAGTTTTACAGACAATAACCTAAAATTTGGTGTACTAGCTAAGAACCATTTACAACACATACTTTGAGCTTGATACATTGCACTGCTTAAATGTTGGGGTCAATTAGAGTCACAAAGTACTGGATATATTTGATGTTAACCTATTTCAAGATGTCTGCCACAGCTAATGGATCTTAGCCCACAAAAAACAGCTATAACTCAATTAGTTTTGCAAATATTGAGCTAAGCCTAGTGGTACTAGGTCTGTTTAATCACAGATTGTCAGTTTTCACATCGTCATATGAGCTCGTGCGTAATGTTATTTACAAAGTTTGCCAAAATAAACTATTTCATGTCCTTTCTCAACATGTAATGATCTTTAATCTACAACTCTGGAATGAAAAGTGGGCGATATGCATTCTTTCAAAGAATACTAGGCCTTTAATTTCATTCATCTGTTTTTGTACAAGTGTGTGGAAACCATTTCAGCAACTGCTGAGAGCACAGAAACTTGCAATCTTACAATTTTGTCATAAATATAATGGGACTATTAAACGATTATGCAAAACAGTAGAATTCCTTAAAAAATTCTGAAGTAAACTAAACTTGCCTACCAAATATTTGCAAAAAAGATGAAAACTTCATGAGCATCTTGTTTAAATGATTTGGGTGCCTTGAGAGTAAATTACAGTGTTCCATTTTCAGTTGATTTTAAATGCTGTTTTGACTGATGTCACCACAAATTACAAGAACATGACGCAGAAGTAGCTAAATAGCATAGCAGATTCTGATCTGGCTGTCAGCTTTTTAGCATTGTAATCACATCAGGGACAAACATAACAGAGGGCTCGTCAACACTCATCATGATGTCTGGTCAATTTTTCAACATTTACCCCCTAAAAATACTCATATTCAGTTTGTCTAAATGAGCACATTAGGTTTCCTTGCAAATATTTTGCTTTTTCATTAAACTTGTAATATAGACTCAAATGTAAAATGAGAAGACGCAATGTTGACATTTACGGTTTTCATCCTGTTCTTTATTGTTCCAGGTGATTTAGGCATAGACTAGTTTCCTGTTTCAATTTTTACCACGATTTTTAAAAAGTCACAATTTCAAATCTATTTTCTTCATCATACCATGGAGTTTAAATTCTTTAAATGAGATGCCAGAGAAATAGTGGGGATTTCACCTGGCATATGTAGCACTGCCCTACTTGTTGTGGAGAACTGTCAGCAGTGCACGAAGACACATTTGCCAGAAATTTTCCCTCTTCTTGCACAGAAAAAAATGTGTTTAATAGCAAAAAAAACAAACAAAAAACAGCTGACCATGGCTGCCAAGAAATACCACTCAACACCCTTTTATGGTTACATTGTTTTGAAACCAACATTTACACCAAACTACGATAGTTAGTAAAGGTCTGTGAAACAAAAGACCCACTGCAGGCTCTCTACCAAGTCTAACAACTCAGCTAATTAACAAGCTAATACGAGCCAGGCAGGTCCATAATGTTACGTTACAGAGAGCTGCAAGGATGAAGTCAACAGAAATACAGTAATTTTGATGGAATAAAACAACCAGTGAAGAGGGTTAAAGCAAGGGTTGGTGCTAAAACCATATGCAAATGAGCAGTACTGAGATAATCCAAACTCTAAACAGGAGAAGTTTTGTAACTGATCACTAAATTTAGTTGAAAACAAAAGGCAATAATTAGTTGCCATTTTCTTATGCCATTTTTACAAAACCCCAGATGAGTTTAGATTAAATGAACTGCCAAATATTTAAGGATGTAGAAATTGTGTTAAAAACACACAACTTCAAAGCAAAAATGGAAAATTTGCATATGTTGACATCTATTATGGCTTAAAATACAACTCCCATTCTCCTCTTTTGAGTAAAAATAATCCTAAATGAAAGTATATCAACATATTATTACTGTATAACTGTATTGTAAATTTTATTATACTGTACATAGCAATATATAATGAACATTTACACAAATACATGATGTAATAGTTTATTACTCTTTCATACCATGATAATGTAAACTGTAGTAATTTGGCTGGAGGTTATATCATCAGAACATCAAACCTAATTGAAACACAGGGAGGTTGGCTGATAAAGATGTGCCTTCGCCCACCAGTTTCAGCTTATTTAATATTGCCTGCCGCCATAAAAAGCAATTATCCAAACGTGTGAGTTTGTCTGTCTGTTAGTAAAATATCTCATGAATCAGTAGGCAGATTTTTTTTTTTTGTTAGATGTAAAACTTCAACTGATTAATGTTTGGAGTTAAACTGAGTGAATCAATCATGGCAAACTATAAATTTGCCATAACTTAGCCAATTTTACAGATACTAAGCTAATACTTTGTGTGGTAGTAGCCGAGAATCATTTCCATCACACTATTTAGATTAATTTAATTCAGTTTTGTTATATAGCACCAATTCCACCAATCACATTAACACTATAGTTTTTTTTTTCATTATTTGAATTTTATTAACTGTGTAAAAATATTGTGAACTTCGAATCCAATCAAATGCTGAACATATGGACAAGCATCCCAAAAACACAGAGCCTTTCACTCCGGCTGCCACTACTGATGCATACAAACATTCTGCGCTGGTTCGATGAAGACCCCCTTTGCAGGTTAGAAGTTGCATGAGACTTCATTAAAAGTAGAAAATTAGTAAATAAATCAGGACACAAGGTTGGTCTGGTCACTGGGCCAAAAAAGGACTTAATGAATGAAGAACAACAAGATCATTAGCAGTGGTTTTATGTCCTCTTCACTATATGCAGGGTAACAAGCAGATCAGGGTTTGGGGATGTGGGCTTAGCAGTTCAAGCAGCCAGCCAATTTACAATAAATCTCTTTGGTCTGCAGTGGGGATTTGACATTGAATCATCCAGAGCTAAACTGTGTTACTGACATCACCCAAATTCTCATTTGGAGGAAGGTATAATTTGTGCAAAATTTACAACTAAATTGCAGATCACCAATTGTATTATTATTAATATTATTTTGAACAAATACATTATTAGAAAATTACACTCAGTGAACAAAAATGTGGTCATTTTTTGTTTCTGCTGCTGTGGCAGACTGGTTTGAGGGAGTAGTCCTGTATCCAGTAGGTTGCCGGCTGCCGCTCCATCTGTCTCAGTCGTTGTGTCTTTGAGCAAGACACTTCACTCACCTTGCCTGCCGGTGGTGGTCAGAGGGTCTGGACTACGTGCATTTTTTTCAACCTGTCACTCAGATTTTTCACCACTTTTACAGAACCTATGAGTAAATTATTGAAGAAACACTTTAATTAATAAAGTGGAAAGACTATAGTTTCTTTTAGCAACATGAAAATTCTTAAACACATTGGAGTTTAGAAGTAAGATGGTCAAAGATAGCCCAGCAAGTATGAAATACAGCAGGAGTGTGAGACTCAAGTTCAAACGATGTCTCTGCAGTGTGAAGTCATTGCCAGTCTCAGAGGACTGGCTCCAAAAAGAACAGATATTCAAAGTGATTACAATGGCGCTGTCTGAAGCCCCATTGTGGGCTATAAAGTAATCCTTGATGTACCCTGTAAAAGGTTCCGCTGCTACAAATTTCTTCTTCTGTGTCGCACCTAGCTGTATATCTTCATTTGGCTCTGACTGAAGCTGCAGACGTCCGTCCGCTGTTCCCCCAGGAGGATGGAGGAAGAGACAAGCAGGGGAAAGACAGGCAAGGAAATGGGAACTTTGAGCGGGAGGAGAAGAGACAGAGTTATCCGTGGTCTTATTACGGTAAGGAAATGTAAGGGTCTCGATCCAAGGGAATGATGAAGGACTCTGTGGAGGAGGCCTCTGAGAACCAACAAAGACGGCTTTAGTTTCACTGGCAGAATGCATTTGCATAGCTTAGAAGCCAAAGCGTCTGAACCGGGGCTCATGAAAAGAAACCTCAGCGATTGCTTGGACTTCAATGCAAACAACAGGGAGTGGGAGACAGAAGGAGAAAGATAGTGAAAGAAAAGTGAGATGTGGGGAGAAAAAAAAATTAAAAAGCTGTAGGAACTTTTCCTCTTCAGTTGTACAACACAAATGAGATCAGGGACATCTGCGCATCCCATGGAGGTTGTCTCTGACTGACTTTGATGCAAAGAGAACATACAGAAGGCGGTGCGTCTCCAGAAAAAGTAACAAGCGCAAAGACATTTCTATGCAATCACAAGAGTCGTGTTCTATTGTAGCTTTTTGATTTTATCAATTGGAGTCTTTTAGCTGTCACTACCATTATATATAAAGTTCTCTTTGAAAGCACTAAACATGGTTGTAGGCTTTGTTTTCTGATTTGCTACAACGGAGGAGCATATTGACCGAGTGAATCTCTGAAAACACCACAAAGATGAGCAGAGTTTTACTTAATTGAACAATCTCTGAAAGGAAAGGAAAAATGTGATTAAAGAAGCAAAGATGCACAAAGGAAAGAAAATATAAGGGAGAATGGAAGAGGAAAAAAAGGACCAGATGTTGCACTGTAGTGGCAACTCTCTTTCTCTCTCTTTGGCCCGCGGTCATGGAGGGATGACTAGCCTTCATCAATTCTCTTTAATGACTGTGGCAGCACCACTTAACACACTGCTATGTGATTTCTTCATTACCACTTCATGATATCACCATTTAGTCGATGATGATGGCATGAAGTGAAGCCCGGGGATAAAAATAACCAGCAAAAATCTAATTTCTGCTCAGTGTCCCACCCATCTGCTCTTAGGTCAATTTAGACAGCAAAAATGGAAAATAATTGGAGATGCAGCAAATGCAACAAAATGAGATTATGAGGAACTGCTATTAACACTTTAATATACGTGGGAAAAAACATCAAATATTGTGTCTTTTGCTCTTAAATTATTCAGTCATGCTATCTTTCACCACATGTCAAGAGCACTGGGAGGCAACACAACATGCATGCTAATGTTTTGCAACTATCAATAATAAATGTTGACATTAAAACCTTGCTAATAGATATTTTTATTCACGTAGCCTCCCTGGAATGGAACACTAGCAACACAGGTCTTCAACAGAGGTTCCTAGGTGTGAATAAAACAACAAAATATACAAGTTTGGGTATGTCAGCATTAATTTAGCCTTTCTCCTATTACACCAAAAACACAACTCTAGCACAATATGAAAAAACGTTAGCTAAGAATGGCTAAGAGAGGAAGTAATGGTGCTCTGTGGAATTTTCAAGCTTCACAACATACGTGCAAACACAGTTAAATGCCCAAATGTCTCCATCTGCTCCAACCCATCCCATTCCCTGTCCCTTCTGCTGCTGCTACAAGCCCACTAGTCCACACATAGTTCTCCGGCAACAGCAAGTTGAGCATTATAGGACATGATTCGTACTAAACAGAATGCATTTTCATCAGCATGCACATGCACGCCGCGGAGTGGACAGCTTTCTTACACCAAGCATGCACAGCTTTAATCTGACAAATATGGTGTCATGCCAGTAAACACTGAACATCTTCTAGTGTATGATGGGAGTCTAATAAATATGAATATTAAATCAAGAATATCAAGTAAGGCTGATCTCTTGTGATAATAGTTGATTAGAAACTCTGAACTTATAAGTATAATACAGAACTTGTAGTATTTCTCAATATTTCTCTTTATAAGTAGTCTCAATGCCATCATGTTTTGATTAAAAATAATAAGTCACTGTTTGTTACAGTAATCAGGCAAAAGGCAAAAAGTATTATACTGCAAGCCCACCATAATGGCATTCCAGTAGTATGTGTTGTTTTTTTTCCTTGTACCAACATAAGTTGCCACATCAGGAATAAAATGTTCACACTCATGAGACTTCTTGAGTATCTGTCCAATTGTCATAAGTGACTAGTGGGAAAACCTAAATGCAAAAAAAGTCCATACATAACATGCAGATTGATTAAAAGAAATATTTTTCATGTAATGTAGAACACAATTTAGTCTGACAACAGGAAACCAACAAAATCAAAGAGTGCTTACAACAAAGACTTTGAATGAAGACCAGGTGCTACAGCAGAAAATATGAATGAATGAATTTCTCCCAAATAAACAGGAAGCTTGGTAAATAAAGAAAACAAGGAACACAGAACCAAAAGCCAACTGGATGTTTCAGTGAAGTGGTTCAAACATTTAAAGGCCATTACGTATATATATGTTTCATTGTAAACGGAGTATGGCATTTGTAACATAACTTGTTTCACACATAATAAAATTCCTTCCTTGTTTTCATTTGTAAGGTGCCTGTCCACTGACATAGGATTAAAAAGAAATTATCTTGTGGCCATGCCTTAGTTTGACATATATAACATGTGGCCAGAGGATAATTATTGCGGTCATTTCCACGCAGAGTATGTTCTGTCTGTTCATACCTGAGCAAATTCACAATTATCACCACAACAGCAAACAGGCTTAAATTGGAGGCAACCGGACTCTAGATCGGTTCTTTTTTTGCAAACATTTCAAGACCTATCCAGGAGTCATTGTCAATTCTGGTAACTCAGTGCAAGCTACTCATTCCCTGCTTTCGCTGCGGAAAGTGTCAGAGTAATGTCACAATCAGGAACAATATCCATTTCCCATCATTCATCTATAGGACGTTCAACGTCATCTCATAAATACTATGAAAAATGAACTGTTTTGATTAAACATATAACAAATAAATAAAAATACTACTACTAATACATTATTAATTATTATTATATACAACAACTATATGCAAAAAGTGTGTGGTACCTTTGAACAGTTAAACACAAAAACAACATATATAATCTGACTCCAACAATATTTGTATCTCTCACACAGAAGCTGTTCAAAAATGTCAGGGCCACATGTTAAGTATTCCATGACCATGCATTATTTATGACATACTAAGTTGTGGCCACGAGATACCCCATCACCCTCATGTGAGCAACAGAGAGCATGGGGGGGCTTCACCATGTCTGCTCAGAGGTTGTGAAAATATTAGTATTTTGTTTGTGTGACAGACAGACAGACAGACAGAAGTCTATTTCAATAAATAAAACTCTGCATAACACAGTTCTTCTTTTCCAAATAAAAGTTTGTAATTATTCGCTTTCTTTTTTTTTATTTTTGATTAAAGAGCTAAAGGTTGAATGTGTATTTGGGAGAGGTGGGGAGTAACGAGGGATGGGGTGGTGGGCTCAGCTTGGCTTGGAAGTAAGAAAGGGGGGCTTTGAGGAAAAAATGGGTTTTCTTCAGGTACTCCGGTTTCCTTCCACAGAGCAAAAACATGACTGTTATTAGCTTCAATAACTAGTTGATTCTTTAACCCGTCCCATGTTTATCCACACCTCTGTCTATGTGCTTTTATCTAGAATACGACTGACGTCAGTAAAGGAATTGCAAGTAAAAGCAAAATGTTATCAAGTTGAAAAAACAACTGTTTTTC
>JAVKLF010000060.1:11585499-11596827 GCA_034783495.1 Millerichthys robustus | reverse complement strand
CACCCACATGCACACACACACACACACACACACACACACACACACACACACACACACACACAAAGGAAGTTTGTTTATGCAACTATTAGCTTTAAGCTACTGTCAATTTATAATATATATAATTTTTACATATTTTTAATTTTCAAACTTTTGTTTAGCGCCGTCACGGTTGCTAGGCGACAGGTCATACGCCAGGGTAAGGGAGGGAAGGCTAGACTGTCCAAATTCACAGCCGCTCTCTTTCGGTCATCTGAGGACCTGGCCCATGTAGACCGGGTTCTCCGGAGGATGCGGCCTCTGAATTCGGACACAGCAGGTTTGTAGGTAGGATTTTGGAAGAAGCCGTCCACTTTAAGCCAGTCTACTTTGTCATTTTACACCATTTTACGATGTCTGGCATCAGATAGATCGTGGGTTCATGCACCATGAATAGACTGCCATGAAATGCCAAAGCAAATATGGCTGCATTTGGTTGTGATAAATGTTTTAAGTGGTTTTTTTTCATTACCTTTAAGTAAATTGTTTTGGATGAGAAGTTTTGTGCATTTTAAACCTTGCTATAATAAAACCAACTTAATAGCAAACAAGTGTACCAGCACCAGCACATGGTCCCCCATCTTACATTGCTAAAAAAGCAGAATACCATCTTAAACTGATTCATAAAAGGTGCTATTGTCACAAATCTGAAACCAAGTCACATATCTTTATTTTCTTCTTTAATGAAACTATCTGCTGGATTCTGCATCTGTGCTGTAATTCCTTAAGGATATTCCTGTGGCTTGACTACGTTAAATTAAAACCTGAGTGATACACCCAGAGAGACAGGCTGATGTCAGTCGTTTCTAATTGTCATGCAGAAGGATAGAACGGGGGGTACTTGGGAAATTTAGCAGAACGATTCCTTCATCGCAAATTCCATGAATCATTAATATTTTATTCGGTTAAATTTTGTTTTCCATTTCAGTTCAGTTGTATTAAGACATGTTTTACATGAAATTAATCTAGAAACATACACCCAAAAGAGACAACTATGGCAAAATTATTACTTCTTTACGTTTGTATAGCCCTATTTAAAATGCATTTGTAAGAATTTTATAAGCTGGTAAAAAAAATTCACATAGATTTATTTTTTGATACCAGATGTTTATTATTATTTTATTATTTACCTGTCTGTTAAATGTTGGCACATTACAAAAGAAAACAAGCAGACTTATATATATATATATATATATTCACTGAATGTTACATAATACAGTAACAGAAGCACTGTGTCACTGTTTGCAGCTGTTTAAACATGTCACCTGCTCACTTGTCGAGACCTTCCATGTAATTACATAGCTGTCACAGTGTAATCACACTAATCTCCTGCGAATCACAAGAAAATGGCATGTGCCAGTTGCTCATTAGGAGCCAGTTCTACTCTTCATCTGCCGTGCCCTTTGTTTTACATAACTGGAAAGATAATCTTCATGTCTGCGATTTAGAAAAATCATGACTGGCATTTGTGAAATTATTAAAAAGAACTTGAGTGACAGTTTGGTCAAGAGCACATGTTTGCAAAGCTAAAGGAAATCTTCAGTTGTATGCTGAATGACTACTGGGGATGGTTACGCATTCAAATTAACGTTTTAGTCAACTTGAGTTTGTGTGTTGTCCAGCCTGATGATTGAGAGACTTTGTACATGAAAGAAAGACTTGTCAAGTTTTGTTTGTCAAATGTGGCAGTGGATGAAGCAAAGTTCAAAGGGAGGCCATGTAAATGAAGGTTAGCTGTCATTCTCTTTGGTATGAAACGACTTGTCACAGCTTTTCTGATAAATGCATGAGCACAAATTCAGAATAAGCCGAATTTCTAATAAACATGCCCATTTTGGCCTTCGCAAAAGCTTTTAATTAAATTTCTCAATTAGACCCATTAGCTGGAACTATGCAGATTCGGCCAAACATTACAGTCACTTGAGTAAAATTCTGTAATCTTTTCTTTCCTAGAAAACACCTATTCATGCGTACTGACATATTCAGCCCACAAGATCCCATTGCTTTTCATCTCATCTCAAATTGATGCGCTGAGAGATACTTGCAGGATTATTTATTTATTTATTTGCTTACCCAGAACAAATTGTTGTGGTATCTGATGGTCCCAGCTTGGTACTGAGCTTGTTTTTGAAAACCGGCATTTTGTCTACTTGAGTGAAATCAACTGTGTAAAATAACATCACCTGTCCAGTGCAGCCAGTGATATTGCAGCACCAAAGCACCCATCTCTGCTCCATGTTTACACCTTTTTTAGGTCTAATTTTTAAGGGCAAGAACTCTCTTTTATAGGGGTTGCCTGTTTTGAGATTGGTGTACAGTCTCAAATTACATTCAATAACCAATACACAGTAGTCTGACACTTCACACAAGCATACACAAAAATGAGTTCAGATTATCACACTCTCTAAAGGTGTCGACACAGGTAAAAACTTAAAAGGTTCATTGTATTATAATGCTCTGATTTTATGCAGGAGTGAATATAGAAATTACCCACATAGCAAAATTTGTCTGGCCGAGTTCTGGTCCACACAATGCACTAACACTCTTAACACTCCAACCAGATACTATGAAGAATAATGGCCCTTTAGTGGCCCAGATGTGGTTTGTCAGAGGTGGTCCATGCATGGACCAGCAACACATAAATCAAACCACAACCAGGCCAGTTGTGGCATGCCATCTTAAAAACAATGCCATCATTCCCAAACCTGGCCCACATCTGGTTGACAAACCACTTGCCAGTCAGCCAGGAGTGCCTGCTTGACACCAAATCTGGCCCTGCCATTTTTGAAGACAAAGATTGCATTGGAGATTAAGCAAACAAATCAGTATCCTGGTAAGTTTTCTGTGTTCACCAATCCAGAAATCCAGCAAGAAATCCATTGAGGTTGGCAGTGGTGAAACACTCGTAAAGAAATCCAGCTTATAAAAATGAGCTGTTCACAGTGAAATCCAGTCGTGTTTGCACTGAGGAGTTACTCGCACGGATGTCTCTTAAAGTTTGTTCAGGAGACCAAACACTGTTGAGAATTATGAGGAGAAACACAAGTAAATTAAACTCAAGTAAGTACTTGAGTGTAAATATGCATGTTCAGACAGAAAAAAAAGAAAAGCACAATATCAGCTCAATCATTCTAAGAAGTTGTTTTCAACTACCTCAAGTAATGGCCAATAACAATTGAGGCACGAGTGTGGTGATGTCAGTACTTTTTGTAAAGTTACACACAGTACTTTTATACTGTTTAATTTCATGGTGACAGCTGAATCTGTGTCCCATTTGAATCTAGGAGAAAAACCCTGGACAAAAAAATAGAATCTCTCTTAGCATTAAGGCAAAGGATTTAGGCTTTTCTGTAATTTTTAATTGTAGAAGAGATACATATAAGTAGGAAATGTAAAATAAAACAATTAGTAGGATAACACAGGCAAAATAGACCAGGATTACTCTCAGAAACCAATCTAAACACATTTTTTCTCATTTTCACAAGTTTTTGTGTGACAAAGTATGATATGTTAAAATAAGATAATGGTTTGGGAATGTGGAACTGGGTGGAACTTCCTTGAGCGTACACTGCATGAGGCCTGTGTGGTATTTTAGGTTACTGCATGTGTGTATGTTTGTTGTACTTCACTTTCATGAATATATAATAAGGGTTTATGAACTTGCTTTTAAGATTTATGTTTTTTGTGGTTTTCATTTCATTATTCATCACATTGGACTGCTATGCAGCTTGAATTCGTAAAAACATAAGCAGTTTTCTGAGTGTTGAATCTCACGTAAGTGCAACTATGAGATTTGAGTTCTGCCATTCAGGTCTTTATATCTTTTTGGATCTTATTGAAGATTCTATTGTATAATAATATCATGCCATTATGTTTCAAGGATAATGTTTAGTTGAAAATGTGTCTCAAACTTGCCTGCATCTGCTGGTTCAAGTACCTAGCCCTGCCTTCAGAGCCCCTGAGGGCAGCTGATGTGTTTAGTAATAATCTGACAATGACTAACAGCTGCACCTCTGGAAAAAAGTGAGCTGCTAAACATGAGCTACCAGGAAAATAAATATATGAGGACATTTTATTGTCCACACGTGATATCTTTTACCTCATCTATTGCCTCGAATGCAAACTAGTTTGAGGGTATAATACAAAAATGGAATAATAAGCCTATTGCTGATCACTATGCATTGAGTTTGCAGATGGACTCTGTGCCGGTGGCAATGAGGAGAATGAAGATATTTCAAATTTATTTTTTGACTCTGGGATTTTTCTGTGGAAGTGCGAATTATGTGATGGTGTGGTTTTAAGGCTGTGTACCTTCAGGGTCGCTACAAAGTTAATCAAATGTGGAAAGTTTATTTATACACCCTGGTATGATGTATGTAGGGTATTTGGAATGGCAATGATGTTGCTTTAAGCAAGCCGTGGCTGTATGAGCACAACTTATTCTTACAGCCAGTATTCCCCATACATTTGTATAATTTCCTCTCCTTACCATAGAAAAAGCACATTCTTCAAAGTAGGCTATATAAATTGATTGGGTAAGAATTCTTTCTATTCCCTCACCACAGCAATGTGAACACAAGTGCTGTGCATCAGAAATAGACTTTCTTTTCAGAATTATGAAGGGAGGAGAGAGGGGTTAGAGGAAAGCTGGGAAAAAAAAATGCATGTATTCAAACAGGAGGCCTCTGTGATTTGATGGGCACATGCCGCGGAGCTTTTCTGCAGGGAAATCATTTGCATAATGGGAAAGTGGTTGGAGTTGGAGCTGAGAGCTGAGAGCTCTCTTCTTGTGGGGACGGTCGATGAAGTGGAAGGAGTGAGCACCTATCAGCCAGAAGGCCAATGTGAGGCTGCTCGGAGAGGTAGATGTATGCTGGTGATAACTTCCTTTTGCTTCCTGTCACCTTCTTATGCAAAACAATTTACCAAAAGACTGAGATGGCAGTAGCCAATATGAAAACATCTCTTTGTCATTAAAAAGAGTGCAGCAGAACTACATTTCCCAAATAAATCTTGCACAATAGAATAGTTTCCAGCCCATTTGCCTGAATAAAAACACAGCTGATTAAGAAATTGAAATTTACCCCTATAGAATTTTGAAAACCAAATTTGTGGGACCAAAGCGAACTAAAGGTTCAGTCGAACTTGACTTACTCCATTGTATCATAAAACTCTGCTCATGCTTCAGATCTATTCAGCTGTAAAACTGATTGTTCGTTTATTCAGTCATTTTCCCCTCTCTCTGTCATCCTGTCATGGTGGGTGAAGCTTATCCTATAGCTGTCATCAGATGAGAGGTACATACGTCTTGGATAAGCTGTCAGCTCATCACAAAGATGCACCAGACAACCAGTAACCACAGGCACTCACTCCTAAGCTTTATTTAGAATAGTCATTCGTAGAATGTGGAACATTGAAGGATCTATATTGTTACGGCTGAGATTCAAATTGAACATTTTCTCAACATCAGGCCATCTTAACATCCACATTCATATGCAACAATTGTTCCTGTTTCCCAAAAAATAGCACTAGCACTCATACAAAATGGTAAAAGTTGTCTGCATAGAATATTGTGCTCATGAAAAATTGTTTTAGAGATATGGTGGAATCTGAAGGCAAAAGCATGTTGACTGCAACACGAAGAAAAGCATCTCACTGCATGATTTATAGGTCTTTGGCAGTCAACTGATGTATGTGCACACTTACCAGAAAGGAGGTGTGTAATGTGGGCTGGGAATTGCGGATCAATGTGAATGGTGTTTCAGTCATACATTTTTCAAATGTTTTGGAGGCGCCTTGCTGTTGCCTGGAAAGAATATCAACGGCAGCTTTGTAGACGCCTCTAGGAATGTGGCAGAGAAGTAGCTAAGTGAGAAATTGGAGGTAAGGCATCAGGCTTTAGAGATATGCACATAACATTTTCATGCCTCAAGCTGTCACTTTGATGACAAGCAATATTTTTTTTTTCCAAACTCACAAGGCTGTTCTGAATTTTGAGCTGTTGTCTTTTTTTCTTATTATTAAAAGAGGAGTTTAAGTGATTTACAGCAGCTGCGGCAGAGTGGTGAGGGGAGTCATTCAGTGAATGGTGGATTAGCGGTTCGATCTCCTGTCCCACCTTTCTCAGTTGTTGTGTCCTTGGGCAAGACACTTCACCTGCTTTTACTGCTGGTGGTGGTCATAGGGCCGGTGCCCTATAACAACTGTTTTAAAAATCTTGAAATCTTGAAAAGTCTTGAAACATTAAGTCATTTCTTGAATGAAACAAGCTTTTTTGACTTTTTGTAAGAGTTTGAAGTTGCTGTGAGGTTTGCAAAGCATAAAAACTATTTTGTTTCACAAATAAAAATCAACTTAAATTAGGTCCAATCACCTGTATTGATAATCGCATATCAACAACATGCCCTATCACGATCGGCAGCTAGAGGTTTTAACCCAAAAGCAGACAGGCACTTGTGGAAGCTCAGAGGTATGAAGTAGTACTTTATAACAAATAGAAGCGCTGACGAGGCCGCCAAAGACTCTACTTACAAACAAAACGTGAGGAAGTCGAGAGAAAGACTTGAAAGGACCATGAAGGGGAAGATGAAAAGCAGATAAGCATCCATGAACATGCAATGCTCCGCTGTCTGAGCCACAGGGAGGACAAACATTTAAAGGGGAGATACTAACAAGGAAATCACAAACACCTGGGATAGACAAGGAGCAGGTGAGTGGAGGGAGGAGCTGCACACATAGACAAACAGGACACCAAGACACAGATCCCTACATGCCCAAGTTGGTGTTGTAGTAGCCGACAGTCATCCTCTTTGCATATTTGAGCACTGACATGAGGCCATACTGCTTTTATTTGCTGTTTTGCTTTTGAATTAGATTATATGAGACATTTTTATATTACATTACATTATTACATTACATTTGTATATGAGTTTCTATTTACGCCCCTTCAACAGACCAAAAATATACAAGTTAGGGTAACTGATAACTGTAAGGTGCAAGTGACAGTGTGACTGGTTGTTTTGTTTGTCTCTATGTGTCCCTGTGACGGACATGTGATCAGTCCAGGGTGTACCCAGCCTCTCACACAGTGACCAATGGAGATAGGTACCAGCTTCCCCCACACCAGGAAAGAAAAGCAGAAAAATAAAATGGATGGATGGACATAGGGGTGTTAAGTTCTTATTTCCAGTTCCTAAGGTGCGTTTAAAACATGATCAATTCATCTGATATTTGTGTAAAGCTGCCGAACCAACTTGCGTCCATGTCAGAGCTAGAGCCACTATGAGATTAAAAAGAATCGTACATGGACTGTGTTGTCCTCAGTCAATGTGGAAACTGGGACATAAAAACCCTTGCAGCCACTGCCTTTCTACAATGAAAGAAGATTGCAACTAGATCAGGCCGACCAGACAAACGGAGTAATCACAAACAACGGGCTCTCATCTCCTCAGACTTCCTCAGCACTTTACAGGACAACATACATCCGTGCAGCACTCCACAAATCAAGCTTTTATTGTGAAGTGGATGACAAGATGAAGTCCATTTCTAAACAAAAAAGGAAGGGAAAGGAAAAGTTGTAGGGATTCTGCTAAAGCAGACATTACCAATATTCAAACTATCACAAATAAAATCTGTCAATCGGATGAGATGGAGATTAAAATACTTGGTCACAGTTGTCAGTCATGTTTGTAGAAGGAAACTAGGCATTGAACTTATTTTTACCATCCAAATTATCAAATAAACATGATGGGAGCATTATTAGTAATAGATTAGTAGTAGATTAGTAGTAGATTTCTGTGAAAGTTGATTACAACTATCACAGAAAAACAACACCTAATTTAGAGGATATGCTTCACTGTGGCAGACAATGGGGACATTTTGCTTTAGAACCAAAATATTTTAGTCCATTTCTGACTGATTTTTTTTCTTCACTGCTCATGCTTTTAGGCTAAGGCAACGGTTTACATGTAATAAAGGAATCAACTGGAGCACAACGCGCCTCCTACACATTATTCCCGAAGCAAACAGAACATCTGTAGAGAAACTTAAGTGACCTAAAGAGCACAGACTCTCTTCATCCACTTTAATAAAGCTTATTCAATAAAAACAGTAGAAATACCCAAAGGAAAAGTGTGCCAAGCTTGTAGAATAACTTTCATAAAAACCTGCAAGCCATTACTGTCAGCAGAGATTTCTATTAATATGGCAACAAAACTTCTGAATTATCATTAAAAACATACTTCAGTAATATTTTTTTTACTCTATTAAAGGAAATTGAAAGAAAATTTAAATTTCAAATCTGTAGAATTTAAAATACAATTTTAGTTGCAAAGAGAGGTCAAAGTTATTTATGTACCACATAAAGAAATTTCACATTTATGAACAACTCCTCCCTGGTCCAGAGTGCTGTACATACACAGCAATAAAATACATACAAAAATATGGGGAGTGAAGTTGTACAGAAGAATATTGCCAAAGAATAAAAGGTCATTAAAATGTGTATAAACCATTAACTATATAAAAGATACACACCATACATATGATAAAAACAGGCTCCTCTTTCACCCCATGCTTTTGCTGCAGAAGGCGTCGGAGTTATGTCACGTTCAGGAACACCGTAAGTAAAGAAATCTGTTTCCCAACATTCACATAGGGCACTAAAGGTCTCAAAAATACTATTATGAAATAAGAACAATTCATATTGAACCATGGAGGTATACTCTTTGGATTAAATATACTCAAAAAATAATAAGTGTGGGGTACCTTTGAACAGTTCAAAACAAATACAGTGTTTTTCTATACACTCTGACTCCAACAATGTCTATATGTTTCACAAAGAGACATGTCTCAAAACTATCCAACATTATTCATTTTTTATCTAAAGTCAATGGTTGGGCTCCGTACTAATGCACACAAACAAAAGCAAAAACATCATTACAGTGCAAAAGACGTTTGCTGTTATTTCAACTGTCAACTTTTTGTTTTCTTTCAGTTATTTTTCTCTCCATAGAAGCTACACCTGGTCTGGCATTCTGTTTGGCTGTGATGCCTTCCTGGAGGGGGGCTTCAGCTGAGATGATGCTGCCATCAATTATTGTTCTCCTTCTCCTGTTTTTAACTCCTGTTATCTCTCTATGAGGCATAATTGGTTAGCTAGCTAGCAGCAAATTATTGTTAGCTCTACCTGAAGTCGCTGTGCTGTTGGTTTTTATACTGCTGGAGCAGCAGGGGGCGGGGTTATACTGAAGAGCCTGCATGACGACTCTGGGCCGCACTTTGGACACATCCCATAAAATCCTGAGACACAGATGTCTAGAAATCTTAATTTTGTTCTAGCACCACAGTGCAATCATAAATGGTTGGGAGACATTTTACACATTTACAACAATATATTTATGACATTTATAATGTGTTTAGAAGAAAATTGAAGAATTCACTTTACACAACCTTTAATAGGTAGACAAAATCACTGGAACAACAATTATGCTCTACTGCAGCGAATGAGAATTGCCCCTCTGCAGCCTCTATCCTCACTCCAACTACATCCATGTCTTCTAATTCAACACAGTCTCACTCCCGACTCGTCATATATGGACGTTGAGGGTACCCCCTTCGTGTCAATATGTGACGAGAAGGGTTCTCTCATGACGACATGATGACAGAACATTAGAATACACAATAATATTACAGAGAATATTACCAGATTTTGGGCCTTAGGGTATAGGCTTATAAAAGAATATTACGTTATTTACAAGCATGAAGTTACGATGAAATCACAGCTTCAGAGAACCGGAGGATCTTTTAAAACTGAAGTAAAATTAAATACAATGTTAAAAACCTAAAAATACATCAGCTATGCACGAATTTGGTGCCTTTTACAAGAATACAATAGACTCATCATTTTCTTTGTTCCTAGATCGTCACATATTGACTCGAAGGGGGTACCCTCAGCGTCTATATGTCATCTGCAAACATCCTAGTCCACAAAGATCCCTGGCTGACGTCATTTGTTAGTCTCTCCAGAGCAAACAAGAAGGGACTCAGAACCAATCTTTGATGCAGTACCACAACATGACAACCACTGCAGCAGCTTAGAGGCTCAAGAATTTTTTTAAAGCTGTTGTGCGTTAGCTTGTTTAAAAGTGAGGGTAAAAAAAGAGGGCCTGATGTGGAGAATGAAGCACAGACAAGTACATTTAAAGTTTGTCAGTGAGCAGCAACTTATATTACAAGGCAGGCAAGTGGCAGTAAGGATGTCAGAGGAGATTAACAGGTTCAACAGGAGCAGAAGCTTGCATCATGGCTGAGGAAGGAAAATGGCTATGTGCTGAAATGTTGGCAAGAAGAGACGTAAACATGAGGAATAAACTGTCTGATGTTAGACATCAATGAAAAAATGGGCATTAAATCATAAAAGAAATCTTGAAGTCATATTAAAATGTGTCGGATGATCAACCAGAGCAGAAATATTAATACATACAGATTTTTTTTTTTATCCATCAGTCAAAATGACAGACAGGCGGAAGGTGTTGCGTCCTCATGGTGAAGTATCACTTCTGTCTGTCACTTCACCATGAACAGTCTTTCTAAAGACACAAGTTATAACGCCACAAGTTACTCAGAACTGAAGGAGGCAATTGTAAAACTTTTTCAGTGTTTAAAGCATTAAAAAGGTATAGGAGCTAACACAAACCTTATTAGTTATCTTCATATTAGACACTAATTTGTAATGAACTACAGTATAGTGATTTATTGTCCCATTGTGCCACACAGAAACCTTGTAGCAAATCCTCCGCAAACATACATACATTAAATCCCACATCCTCTAAAAGTTACTCTGCGTCCAGTTTTGTTTCCTGCATGTTTTAGTCCGTTTCTAAACCAGAGCCATGTTTATTTTTAGGTCCTGTTTATTTTTCTATTTGAAGTTTATTTTGTACAGAACATCACAACTCAAGTATAATCAGTCGAAAGGAGACTGCTGTAAATGAATCACGCGTGCACAAAGCAGCCGCTGCTCCCACCCTGGCTCACAAAGCATGATATAATTTTTACAAACACTTTTTTGGTTATATTTGATATTCTTGCAAAATAGATTTATGTAATGTGGATCTAAGCATTAAAGTCATGAAATTATTTATTCAAAGGGGACATTTAAATCTGTGGTCTTTAATTTAATTTAAAGCTGTGGTCTATCTAAAATGGGACTGCAATGCTTTTATCTGAATTCCTTCTTATTCTAGCTTCACAAGGCCCTCTTTCACCTCTTTTTTGGGGTGTATCTCAGAGCAA
>JAVKLF010000060.1:11567231-11579289 GCA_034783495.1 Millerichthys robustus | reverse complement strand
ACACACACACACACACACACACACACACACACACACACACACACACACACACACACACACACACACACACACTCAGAAAACATTATCACTTCTAGCTGTAACAGGCAATAACAACTTCAAAACATTTTATAGCAGTTCATGCTAACGCTTCATTATAAACCTTTTTTTATTGTCAGTATCGCAAATGTTTAGTTATGTTAATCTGAAGTTGTTTTCAAGCCTGAAAGGTAGAAGCAGCATTGAGCTCATGATTTTTGTCACAATCAGAAATCTCAAAATATTGTTTGGAATTTAATTAATTGTTTTATGTTGGCAGTAATCCTCTTTATCATTGCTCCAATCAGACTAGTTGTTAGCTTGTCAGTCCTTTTTCAAAATAAGCTCTATGTCTTTAAATTGAGGCCACATAAAGAGTATAACAAGATACTAATAGTTCATAACCTTTTCACACCCCCCCCCCCCCACACACACACACACACACACACACTTCAAATGACTTCAACTATCTCTTACAGTTAGGCACTACAGTAAAAAGTCCCTTATAGTTACAAGGTCACATGTTTACACATTCAAGACTTCCTGAATAATGCAATGAGTGCGTGGTTAAATGATTGGGCATACACTTGCATGTGACAGTAACAGGGGAGTTACAGAAGGTCACACACTTCCCAGCAGTCCAGATGTGTTTTCTGACTCAGGTACTCACCAGCCCGCTTTGACCTTGATGTTTAGCAGGCGGCCGGCGTCTGTGAGTGCTGGCATGACTTTATGGAGAATACATTATGCAGTGTGTGCAAATGAACCAATGATACGTAAAGAGCAAATATGTTGAGCAAATGGCACACACTCGCATGTTGTATGAGACACAAAACCTACTCTTTCTGTCATGTATGATTTTTTTTCCCCCTTTTGGTTGCGTTCCTCCCTAAAGTCAGACGCTCACAGCTGACTGTGCCGCCTGTCAAAGAGCTGAGCTGCACTGTTGCTATAGCAGCAACTCAGAGCTCTTCAGCTCTTAAGGGACAGAAGTGGCAAGCTAATGCAAACAGAAGTAAATGAAAGGCATCCAGCAATTTCTTTTATGTTTTGTTTATCCTTTCACATAATTTTTTTTTCATTTATAATTCCAACGTTTTTCTTTTCTTTTGGTTTCTTTTTTTTTCTGACATCAGAGCTGCTAACAGCTCAATTGAATAAAACTAACTTTCGATACAATCTAAGTATGAGAGTTGTGAAGGCTTTTGTCAACTGCTGCAGAGACATGACTGAACATCTGGACTTTCACAGCAGAAACATTTTTATTCTTATTATTCTTTATTTTGTACCTAATACCAATAAACATGCCCAGCTCATCTACTCTGTAAATCTATATGTAATGTTGCTAAATAGGCAAGATTCATTATTTTACTGTTCCAAGTGACTTCATTAGCATGATTTTAATGGCAACTTTGTGGCAACTAACACATCTTTATGATATTTATTAGCCTTCAACCTTTTATTCAGGCTCATGTTGTTGACAACATATTGTCATATTCCAATCTTGCCACTATCAACAAATATATCATTTTACTGGTTTTCCAGCACATCTGATTCATGGTGCAATGACTTCAATCCACCACGTCTGTAAAGAGGCGAGGATTTGTTATTGTTGGATTTAAAGGTAAAATGTTTTTTTTGGTTCTAGCTTGATTTATAGCTGGGGAGTTACTCTTCCAGGTTATTTTGTGATTGGTCAACTGAATTCTAGAAACACACTCATGTTTCATACTTTGTGATTGATTGTAATAGTTGACGTTAAACAGTTAAATAATCAATAAGTCCTTATTTAGTTTAACGCATGCCTAAAGAAAACATCATTCCAATGTCGACATAAAAGGGACTGGGCGGCACTATGGATCAGTTGGTAGAGCTGTTACCTCTAAGCAAGAGTCGAAGCTAGGTCGAATCCCAGCCATGGACATTTCTGGGTAGAGTGTGTGTGTATCTGTAAACCATGTTCACAGGTTCCATGATGGTTTTCTGTTCATTTGTTTTTATTAGAACATCAACAATAACACCAGAGAAACAGAATGTAAAATTTGTCACACAATAATGGTCAAAAGTACAGTTTTCTTAAAGGGGAATGGTCCAAAACTACAGTGTTGCATTAGAGCATCCCAAGCTATGGAGGACCAATTCTGTCATACCTGGAAATAAAAGCAGAAATATATATACTATATGTCTGTTTTCGAATTTTAGGATTGCCTTTTCAAAATAAAAGCCCATTTCCAACCAATCTGATGGCGCTATTATTTTGAATAGCAATCGTAAAATTCGGCACCGTAAGGCATTTATTGCGCACACCAACATGGCGTGAGCGCTCACTGTACCGTGGTTTGGCAAGAGGAAGCTAAAGGAGGCTATCTTTACCACTATCACAGACTGTCTTTCACGTTCTCCAAAACTAAACCGAAGACAAAGTCACAGGCAGGCACCATCGATCTGTAAATGATACTTCCTGTTTGTTGACCAATAGTAGAGGAGCTGAAGCGAGAAGGCAGTCCTCCTCATTTGCATAATGAGGCCGAAATGCATACGGAAAAAGACTAATCCGAAATACACGAAGGAGAAAAACAAGAATCCAAAATACATGAAACAGAAATATATAGAGGAGAAATACATGAAGGAGAAATAAAGACAGAAAAAGAAGTGATGAGGAAATGTAAAAAGATTAAACGCTTTTATAAGGAAAAAACAAAAGGAAATATTTAAATTACTTGATGAAAACGCATGTCTGAGGAAATAGAAGAAGGACATATATATTTATGCTTATATTTCCAGTTATGACAGGATCGGTCCTCCATACAAGCACAGCTCATTACTGGCTGAGCCAAAACCAAACGGGAAACCTGGATCTCCCCAAGCAGCTTGTTGACCTCTTTTTTAGAATAAAAGCAGTAGCTGTGTTGTGTCTAGTTTTGTTTCCGTGTCAAATAATTTTAAGCTTCAGAGCATACACACAAAAATCATCTGAATATTTGCCTGCTCAAAAACTGATTTGAAAAATTAAACCTGTTACACCCAGGCACAAACAGAAATTAAAAAAATTATCTCACTGCTCTGCACGAAAAGGTTTTTAATGAAGGTATCGCTCTATCCGTTTGGCCATAGCTTTTTTAATTCAATAAAAATGGGATTTTTTTGCATGCTTAAATTTAAACTGTCAGGTTATGTGTCATTTTAATTTTTTTTTTTTGGTAGTTTCTGCATTTTTTGTTAGGTTTGTTGTCTTTTGCGATCATGTTTGTTTTTTTTTTTTTTGTTATTGCAGTTCTTGTGTTTAGTTTTGTTCCTCTTTTTTTCACTGTGCCACTAGTTTATTACTTTTCCTTAGTAAGCCTTTGCTCCTCTGTCCGTGCACGCCCACGTACACCTGTTCCCCATTCCTATTAATCTCTGATGCTGCCATTTCATCATTAGCCCCAGCCTGTTCAGTCTTTCTGTCCTCACTCCCTCTTCAGTTGAGCATTGTTGTGCTTTATGCCACATGCTTTATCCTCAGCTCCTGTAAGTTTTTTGCTGCTATAACCGCCTTTCACTTTTGTTTCTTTTATATATGAGCTCCTCATCTCAGTCTATATCCTTGGGTCTAAATTCCCTGAAACTGTGACATAACCATTTTATTGTGAATTGATTAGCATGAGAAAAATGTATTTTATGTTGAATACACTAAAGATATTTCTGAAGGGCTCATGTTTTCTGAAAGAACCAAGGATTCCTTTCTTACTTTTAAAACTATATAGATACATATGCAACAATCTTGCAACAAATCGTCTTGTCTGGTAACAGAAACACTGTCATTGGAAGGTTCATGGTGTGACTGAAAAAGCAATTCTCCACTGGCCTCTAAATATTGTCTTTAGCTTTTATCCAAATTTTTATGTTGGATTTATGTTCCATTTCTTTAGCGGGAAATACAGGGAGAAGACACAGAGACACCCATAGGTAGCTCTGCTGGTAATCATCTGTTAAAGTGCTAATCACGATTTACAGCGCAGCTCCTCTCGCCTCTCAATCACGAGAACGTGACACGATACAGTGCAGCAGCTGTTGAGACAACCATCCCTTCTCTCCATTAGTTCAACAAGAGCTATTCATTAATTTATTTATCTGGGCTCTCGCAGGGCCGTGGAGATATGGCAGAGGGAGCTTTTTAATCAAAGCCCAGCTCCCAATCGGCTGACTAATGTACAGCAATGCGTGTTTGTTTATCCAGGGCGCAGCTGCCAGAGGGCAAAGTGACAAGGGAATTTTCCCCCTCTCGTACTGTAGCTCCCTCCCTAAACATTAAGACACGCTCAGAGACAAAAAAAGAAAAAAGAAACAAACTAAAACGAGGATCTAACTTTTCTGAGGTTTTATTATTTTTTTTAAACCAAGATCTAAAGCACTGGGTGTAATTAGAGGCTGTCTGGAATGAGGACAATTAAGTGCGGTTTTAGTGTCTCCCAGGATCCACTCAATGGGTTGAATTAGAAAACGGGTGCAAAAAGATTGATGAGTTCAATGTTTTCCAAATGAGCAGCCTTATACACATAATTACATCACGGAAATGAATGGATCATCATGATACAAACTCAGGCGAGGGTATGCTAATTGCTCATCAAATGGGAAGGCTGTGGTGTCAGCTTCACAACTGCAGCACTCACTGTAAAAAAAAAAAAAGAGAGAGCTGGAGGGGAGGGTTTACTGTGCAGATTAATGTGATCTATCTTGCTTTTGTCCGTGTGAATTATTCTGTTTTCACACTCTAACTTCAGTTATCTTGCCCTACATTATATTTGTGACATGTTTGAGGATGCTGCATCACATCTGCCATTAAACACAATTATAAGACATCATAAAGTAAGAAACTAATTAAACATCATTTTTATCAGAAACATGCTTCAAAAATGCTGTGAATTTAGTTTAAAATATATTAAAATCCCATTAATTATTTTTTCTCTGGTTTGCAATGACATTAGGAGGACACAGCATGCAGTTTTGTGACTGATTCAGCCTCAGTAATATTAGGTGATATGACTAATTTGAATTGATCCCCTTCTCCGTGGAGATAATTGGAGGTGAGAAGATATTAGAGAAAATTACGGCACGCAAGTTTTATAACTTTGAAACTATTACTCGACCCAAAAGAATGTGTTCTTTTTCAGGAACCACACATTCACTGTGAAAAGAAGGTTTGTGGACTCTTCTCAAGTTTTGAATATTTCAAATTGCATCAAAGGTGAAAAGAAAAAGCAGGAGCAGCATTTTTAGGGCTGCATGGTCTTGTGAAAATAGATGTGATGCTTTTGTTAAATATTGTCCTCAATTTCCACAAACTCATGTTTTCCTCATCCTGTTTTGTTCCATCAATGCACACAGCACTTTCTGTGAGCGGTAAGATTTTAGCCACAATCATCTGATTGCCAAACATATTTTAGACTTGCAGTTTTTTCTGTGATTTACTGCAATCCTTTGTGACATCGAGTTTGTGTTCAGTGATGACAATATCTTTTAGATAAATTGTGCATGTTTTTTTCAAAACACCTGAGTAAACCTTATCCTTTTCATCAGAGAATTTTGCTTCTTCAGCTTGTTTCTTAGGCAACAAAAGAAGCCTTAAAACACTCCTGATTTCACAAGTGTTGCAAAAAGACACACAGCCATATTCATATCCATCCAGACTGATTCATCCTATACTGGTGGTTTATTTCAGGCTATGTGTCATGAATATTGTCTTTCCTAACTCACTTATTATTAAGACTAAACAACTATACATCTGACCCATCTCAACATCAAATTATATTGGTTTAACATTCTGTCATAAAGAGAAAAGAAATGTAACATGCATTCCTTAAAGAAATGCTACATTGTTGGTTTTAATTAGTGATTCGGAGCATAAATGTTTTCACTGACAAGCCCTCTTAATATTTACTATTTGTCTTTGAAACATCAGTCAAAAATAAGAACCTCATCAGAATAGATGACAAAGACGGATAGTAAATATTAAGAGGTCTTATAAAAGGGTCAGTGTTCAGGTTTAGGTAATTGTAATTTTTGTTTCATCAGATCATAGGATTTGGCTCCTTGTGTTCTGAAGGTCATGCTTGTGCCTTTTGTGAAATTTCCACTGGGTTATTAAAAGCCTTTTAGTAAGGGATACCTTCCTTTTAGCCTCATTGTGATTGAGTGCTTCATTCATTCATTGTTGTCTCTCTATTGAGGTTCTACCAAGTTCATCATAACCTGACTAAACTGGAGTTCAGTCTTTAACTATCAGTCCACACCACCAAGTTGACCCAAATGTAATTTTCTTTGCTTGGGGGACCTTTAATATCTTTACATTAAACCCATCATGTCAGTGTTGCAGGGGGCCATTTCGGCTGCAGTCTGCTTATCAAATCCCCAGGAATGAGCAGCAAATCCCTTTTCCCCCAACCTTATCTAATATCTCTCCTGCAAACCTTTCACCGCAGTGATCCTGCATTGCATTAGACCACATAACCTTTGGCTTTACTGTGATGCCATGCATCCTTTCCCTCAACATCCCCACATGAATAAGAGAGCATCCAACAAGGATTGTCTTGATCTCTTTAGATTTCCTTTGGGATGCCCAGTCTTGCCTTTTCGGAACACATTCCATTTACAGAGGGTTGGATAAGGCACGATTCAACAAAATGTGCTCAAATTTCAGAGCTAAATTTACTTTAAGTGTTGCAAAAGTGTAACGTTTAGTGTTCCACCACTGGGAGGAGAGACGAGAGAGATGACTGCCGCTTAATATGGCAATGACAAAAACAAAATGCAATATTCAGAAGGCTCAAAGGTTTTCTAAGGAAATGTCTTGATATGATGTAGTTGCAGCTAACTCTACAAAGAAATACATTTTAACATTGTTGGACACATCAAATTGTAACCAGTCCTCTTCCTTAAGATTGTGACCTAAGACCTAAGATTGTGACTTGTTTGTATTTATGTCTGTTACCAAAATATCTCATGAAGCACTGAATTAATTTGTTGCAAAGTTTGCAGGACACAGCCACCTTACCTTAAATATATGTTAAATGAAGTCTATACTTTTATATTTTATTTTTAATACAATAAACTAAATTAACGACTGGGAAAGGGGTCAGATGAAAATCCATTTTTAAACAGTCAGACATTTAGGACTCAAATCAAAATAGATTTTAAACAAGTTGCAACTAACACAATTCTGATAATAGTCACAAAACCTAACAAACAACAAAAAATGGGTTTTAAAATCCTTCCCTTTTATCAGATGTGACATTTGAAACAGTTAAAGCTGTAAAACTTGATGCACGCTAACAGACCTTCTGTCTGAATATAGACCAAGTAATTACACATTTATTATGCATAATTAGTAGTGGACTTTAACCAGGTAACAGTATGTTGCCCTTTAAGTCTCTGTTTGAAAATAAGAAAAGGCTTTTATGTGCATAAAATAAAGAGAACAGTAATGTATTACGTTACAGGAACTACTTGGTTTGTTTTGCGGTTGGAGGATCTGATGTGAGGATCAAGGGTCAGTGTTGTCATTTCATTTCTGGTGTTTGTATGTATTTTGTATGGAAAAGTGACATGAATTATAAAAGAAGAGGGGTCCTTTAGGAGGACAAGAGCGTTAGATGAGGTCAAAGGGCCAGAAAAACACATTGTTTATTTCCTCAAGTGAAACATGAAGTCTTTGCCTCAGGGTTCCTTTGTGCTGGTAGCTATGGTTTGAATGATATATTAATTAGCTGAAATCTGGTGAACAGTAAGCAAACATTACTGTCTCTCTATAATAAATGATGAAACAATACAGCACCGAGGACATAAACAACATAGGAGAAGTAAATACTGGAGCATAAAACAGGTTATGAACATTTATTATCTTACCCCCGAATGATCAGTTTGGAGAAATAATTTAATTTTGAGGTAATGGTTAGAAGTGGAATCCAAAATGAACTGTTCTGTTTGATATGTTCATGTTTAGTAACAACATGTGGCTTTATTTCATTTATTTTTTTGATGATTAATTACATTTTATTATTTAGTTATCTGTCATTATGTCGGCCTTCTGGTGGAGCAAAAGGCACGGCCAAAGGCTGAGTATTAATAAATTTGAAAGGCAGCTCATCAAACTCTATCGTTTGCCGGTATGTTATTGGGGTTTTTGTTTTGTTTAGTTGACTTACTTTTGATCATTTTTGTTTCCCCTCTAATGTGTATGACTTGATTTGACAAAAGCGCTACCCTCATATGCCATTGCCTTAGATCATTTTGTAATTAAAGTGATAGTCTGGCCATTTTTGAAGCAATGATTTGTCAAATAGTTATCAGTAGTTAGCGTCTTATGGCTAGCCCAAAGGTCTGCAACCTGTACAATCTACAGTTCTTTCCCTTGACTCACTAATAAAATGTGCACAACATAAAACTGGTGACTCATGAGCCACTTTGAGTTTGTTGAAGGGGTGTCACCCTCACCTGTCTCTGGCCAGAGGGGGTTACATTACACAACTAAAAATATGTAGAAAATTTGAACATTTATTATTATTTTTACACTTTAGGATAAAAAAGACCATATGTATGTAAACAAGAAAAAAACATGCATACCAAAGATATAAGATATTAATTGTTCAAAAGCCTCAGAACCACACTTTAAAAACTCTAAGCTATCCTTTTCCGCCACTTGTCTGAAAGAAACTACAGCTTCATTGAATGCACCCAAGTGCTGCAGATGGTGTCATTTGCGTGTGCATGTCAAATGCATTTCCTTCATGATACCTTCAACAAATTCATGTCCAGTTCTGTTCAGGATTTCTACATTTCTGGTTGTGACTAATAGTTTGAACACATGTTTTCCAGCCTGTGACAACCGAGCTCCAGTGTTAATAATGTCCAGGTTTAGGGATCAAATGAATGTGCATGAGCTTTGTTTAATTATACCCTTTGGGAGAGAAAATTCCTTCGAATGCAGAGGCATGAGCCGTAAAGCGGAGGATAATCTCCCACACCTGCATGATGACAGGACGTTCGAACAAACGCGCTCAACATAAATCTTCTTACCTCCCTTTTAAATGTGCTGTCGTGCAATTTTACTGAAGCAGTGAAACACATGAAGACAAATCTAAACATTGCAGACAGAAACCGAATTTGTGCCACGTCTTCAAACCTCTGGTACTGGTAAGACTAACCTAGTGGCTGCCTCCGAGCAGCTCTTCCACTCTCTGCTCCAACGCTGGTGTCTGCCTCAGAGCTTATCAGGCTTTCCCAGATGGTGATTTGAGAGAGCACTAAGCAAAGGCGAGGAAGAGGAAAGAACATGGTAGTGTGTCTGAGGGGTGTGGGGGGCAATATGAAGGAGGTGAGTTCACAAAGATGAAACAGACCCTACATTTGGGCATCAAATAAAAACGGACTTTTTCATTTTTCTTTTGAAGGAACAAGCACATTTTGGGTAGCAAACTTCATCTACCATAACAGAAAATGACAAGATTTGAAGTGAACACGTCAGCAGAAGTTAAGATATCATGCATTACCCCAGGTGTTTAGTGTCATTGTGTTGTCTAATTTGGTTTCTTGCAGTTTCTACTGCTCCTTTCCGTCAGAAAGCAAAATGCTTGTGCTTGTGTCTCTGTGTTAGTAAAACATCATTGTGTACTTTGTGCAATGGTTTTGCTAAAAATTTTAGTTTACGCTTGGTATAAGCCCTGAACTACTGGACAGATTTTAATGACAAGTTAACAAGTTAGACTCAGGAAAATTGCTACAACTTTGTCAATCTTGCAACAACTACAATTTGACAGGGTAGTAGGTGAGAGCCATCCCAAAGAGTGCTAACAGATCACAAGTGCTGTATCTCAGCTTAGGGGCTGTGTCCTTTGGGGTGCACGGTTGTGGGCCAGTGACATCACTGCACCGCACTGAAGCCTGTCCCATTTCGTTGGCTCCTACTCACATGGCTGACAAACCCCCCAAAACAAAGGCTGCACTTGACTATCCTTTGCAGCCGAAGATATTCCAGGATTCAATTTTTACAGGGAAAAAGAAAAATACAAATTGCAGTTTGGAAAATCGTCATGGACCATAGAATTCATTGTTTAGCAACTTAGCTGATGAAACTTGTGCAGTGATGTGATTTTATACAACAATTACGAGTATTGATACTTATTTTACTTATACAAATCGTACAGGTTGTTGCACAAGTACAACACATATTTTGAGCAGATCATTGTATAACAATGAACAGTGAAAGGCTAAAATTCAAACAGTATATTCAAAACCTAAATACCAACTGGAGCAAGAAAGTTTCACAATACTTTTATAAAGCCATTGTGCTAAAAATAGAGCTAAACCCGAATTATTAATGTCTTCTGTGTATTTATATGTGATGTTTTTAGGAATACAATAAAAATAGGAAGTTATGCCTATCAGGATCGTTGGGCAATGTCTTAAGACCAGAGCAAGTGACTAACAAGACCAAAGACAAAACTAGTAAAAACCGTTTATTTACAATAAATACAATGAACAAGGCTGGAAGAAAACACGATCTGGAAGAAGGGAGGAGAGGGCAGGTTAGCGTGGGTAATCAATATATACACAGGAAACAGTGTGGGGCTTACGGGAAAGGAGCAAAGAGGAGGTGCAGGTACATGTGAGATCTATTGAAGGTCCAGGTTCAAGTAACGCCCTTAATTGAATCTGATTTTGTACCACATAATTGTTTATTTACAGGGTGGAGAACATACTCTTGTTTTAGAAAAAAATAAATAAATGAAAGGGAGTGTCGTCAGGATTGGTTGAGGCTAAAATGCGGTCTTAAAAAAATAAAGATGCTTTACAGGAAGCATCCACATGAACTTGTGAGCTAATTGGTTGTAATGTCGTTTTATCTGCTTCAGCAGGTTATTGACAGCAACAACCCAGAGGCCTGTTCATCCTTCTGTCAACTTGTCAGCACGGGAGGTGCCATTATCGTCGCATTACAGCTCACGCTTTCATATAATCCTGACTTTTCCTCCTTCTCTGAGCTTTGGGAGCTACCATAGTAGGCTGCATCATATTCATAATGTGTGTGGCTTTATTTGTGTGTGTGGTTTTGTGTGTGTGTTTGTATGTTTGGGAATAGAGGGTGGGTGGTAGCGGATCCAAGTGAGAGGTAATAAACACGTTGTTAATTTCCTGCAGCCACTCAGACAGTCCTCATCCATCTGCTTCTCCTCTTTAACAGCCTTGTGGCCTTTAAATCTTGATGTTCTTGCATGTCAGCAAAAAAAAAAAAAAAACACCCTGCATGCCTAAATACAACAGATTGTAGAATAAGAAGGTGGTGGTGTGTGTGTGTGTGTGGGTGGGTTGGGGGGGGGTTGTCTTGGATGATGCCTGTGGTGATTATTGAAATAACATTTAAGCAGCCAGTCCAGGAGAGACTGCAGACAGAAATTAAAGGCCCAGCATTATCGTATGTTTAGAAATGACAGTTTTGGTCAAACCTCAAAAGTCGCATGGACCTTACCAAGCTCCGCCCACAACCGACCTAGAAAGTCTCACGCGGCTGCAAGTCTCACAAACAAAGCCTCGCTGCTCTTTTTTTTTCTATGTAAACAATGGCATCTTCCACTCAGATTTTCACCAAATATCAGCTACATCAATGGACAGAGGAACCAACAAGTTCATGTCATGTTTTTTGGATGACATCAAAGTGTTTGAGCCACTTGATGCCTCCAACATTGTGCAAGATTTTGGTTGATGAAGAAAACAGCAAATCCTCACATCAATATATAGTTGTTATATAGTCACTGATGCCTGTTGTTCTTGCAAGGCTGGGTAAGTCGGGCTTTCATCGTTTTGTACATTAGGTATTAAATCAGTTGGTGATTCCTGTGGTTTGTTGTTGGTAAATGTTTGAGTGTGCCTCGGCCTGATACACTGTACCTGGTGCTAAAGTGGCTAACACGAGTAACAGTTTAGTCTGAAGCCTTTTCTGCTAAAATAAAATCTTTAGTGTTTGTCAGATACAGTACACATTGTATAT
>JAVKLF010000060.1:11524697-11537728 GCA_034783495.1 Millerichthys robustus | reverse complement strand
GTGTGTGTGTGTGTGTGTGTGTGTGTGTGTGTGTGTGTGTGTGTGTGTGTGTGTGTGTGTGTTCTTGTATTTGTTACCTTTTTATGACTGTCTCTGGTAAACGCACCAACCTTGTCAAGATCAGTAGTCCTTATGGGGACCAAGGACCAGTCCTAATACGGTGGAACTCCATTTTTGTGTTGGGGGTTTGGTTTAGGACTAAGGTGTGAATTGAGTTTAGTCTAGCTTTAGGGTCAGTTATGTACTGGAGAGGTTAGGTTTAGGGTCAGGGTCAGGGTTGGGCTTTAGAAACGAGTGGAATTGAATAGAAGTCAATGAACAGTACTAATAAGTATAGAAATATAAACCTGTGTGTTTGTGTGTGTGTGTGTGGGCATGTTTAACTACCCTTGTGAGTACATTTTGAGGACATTTTTTGACATTTTGCCTTTGTGAGGACATTTTGCCTAGTCCACACAAGGGAAAAGGCAGTCGGGTTAGGGTTTAGGGCTCAAGTATGAACTAAGTTTAGGTCAGGGTTAGGGTCAGGTATGTACCTGTGAGGTTTAGGTTTAGGGTCAAGGGTCAGGGTTAGGCTATAGAAATTAATGGAAGTCAATTGTAAGTCCTCACAAAGAAATCACTACATGACTGTGTGTGTGCGTGTGTGGTGAGGGGAATGACACACACTGTAAAGTGCTTTGCAGTTGTAGTGTATGGTGACTCCAAGGTGTTATATTTGTGGAACACTTCCATAGAGGAAAAATAAAAGAGTAAAAACACAATACGTTCTAAATCAGGGTCACCAAGCACAAGGCCCAAGTCCAGTATGTAGGTAATTTCGTACTGTGCTGCACAGAAAATATGGGCTGTGTCTGAATTCAGAGGCCACATCCTCCCGAGGCTGAATTTCAAGGCCGATTACGTCACAGCGCCGCGCCGAAGGCTGTCCAAATTCGGAGGCTGCTCCGCTCACGACTGACAAATGCGTCCTCGTTTTGCCCCGATTTGAGGGACGGGTCTGGTGGATCCTTCCCGGCCCATCATATCCCAGCATGCATTGCGTGCCGACCGGGAGAATTATTTTTTTTTTCTTGTAATGGTGGACAAAGCGAGACCGGAGTACAGTTTTAAATAAAAATCTGATGGCACATAAATTACAATTTTAAAGCGATTGTGTTTTTAGGAGTTTGTCGTTTGCAAAGACATGTTTTTAATAATAATATTATTCTGTTATCTGTTATATTAAATTTTGTTATTTGCAGAAATAATCAAAAATTAGCTTGTATGGTGGGTCTCCTAGTTCTTCATGTACTACCTTCAAGCTAATTTTGTTCATTTATCATATATATAATTTTTACATATTTTAAATTTTTTTAACTTTTGTTTAGCGTCGTCACGGTTGCTAGGTGAAAGGTCATACGCCGGGGTAAGGGAGGGAAGGCTCTGAATTCAGACACGGCCATACTAAAGGAATTGTTGGATGGGCGGAGCCTAATAATAGCTCTGTTGCTAAGCAACAAAGGAAGCATAAAATTAGCCTGCTATTAGAAGGGCGGAGACTAATTCAGCCCCTTGGCTAAGTAACATCAAAGGCAATAAAGCTCTTGAAGACATCATCAGCAATCAAAGGAGTTTAGAAGTGGGCTAGTTCTGAGTCAGTTCAGACTTGAACACTGATCTGATCGGTTCATATCTGTTTCAGTTCTTATCTTCCCAAGTATTTTGTTATCTCGTGATCTATCGTTCTTTTTAGCAATGGATTGCATTAGCTATTTTCTTCTGACTGCATGCCTTTACTTTGCTTTCAAAGTATTTTTGGCATGCAGAGGAAATGTCATCACCGCCTTGGTAAACTTTAGTTTTCCTTTTTCAATGGATTTCTCTGGTCTTTTCCGATCTTTGAAAAGATCGACTCACTTTAGAGGAATTGTTCCGGTTCCTACACAGAAGCAGAAAGAAACTGAAGCGTTTGGAAAAGATTCCTGTCAGGAGTTTTGTCAGGTGTTTTCTTCACCGCTGAACGTTTTCAGCAGTACGATTGTGGCAAAACTTCAACAAAGGTGCTCTGATTTGTGGGTACAACGTAAAGCAGAAAAACACCAACTGCTTTCCCGTTACCGCCAGCTGTCAGAGTTGGACTATGATCAAGAAGACGAAGACGAAAAAATGGACGTCTGCGAACAACTCTTATTCGAACCAAGGCTGATAATTCGCCATCGCTCCAACATCCAGAGATCTTTTAACGCTCGCCCTCCAACTGGCATCTGGGAACTTCGTCAGTCGTTTTGGAAGAACAAATATGTCTACATGGCCTATTCTCAGAATAAAAAAACAAATGAAGGGCATTCATCTGGAACAAAAAGAATGGTCCTAAACAAAGCCAGGATCCAAAAGAGAGATTGTGTAAAATTGAGAAGATGAGGACAATTTATAAAACTTTTGTAACATTTTATTTTTGTATATACTAATTAAAAAATATACTTTTTCTGTTTTTTACTATTTTTTATATAAAAAATAAAACAAATCTGAAAAAAGTACCTTAAAAAAACTACTTTTTCTATTTTATACTATTTTTATATAAAAAAGGAAAAAATAGACAGTTTTATATACATTTTCAAAAAAAAACAACATATTTCTCCTCCGTGAGTCACCACCTTTTCGTGGAGGAGTTTGTGTGTCTGAATGATCTTATGATCTTTACTTTTGGGGGCGTTTGCCCCAGGTAGGGTCTCCTTTAGGTGACAGGCCAGACAAAGAGCGATTCACAAAACTCCACAGAAAAGAGCAGAGAACTACAGGTTTTTGTTTCTGACACAGAGTCAACAGGCTGCAGCTGCTCAGAGGTAATATCACTGAAGGTGCCTGCTTCAAAAGTTGGAAATAAAATTCAGTTTTTCTTGAGGAAAACCTGAGAACACTGCTTCATTTCAAATACAGTAGTATAAAGGTGCCCTATGTTAACAAATCAACACATTCCTAAAATTATTGCCTACATATTGCCTACAGTTTTTCAGGAGTCTCAAAAAAGGTAACATGGTTCATTGGTTGCATATTTTTATGTGTCACCCCTGCACACAAAAAAACAAACTTGAAAAATGACATACGCGATTAATTTAGGGAGGTGTATGCAAACACATCGTCTGATGAGCTGACAGTACTGTGAGTTCTCCACGTTTGACTCAAGCTAAAACATTTTAGGGTTAAAATGAAAACAGTGCAAAGGGTGAAAATTGTATAATGGTATACGGTCTTAACTCATATAGCTCTTTATCAAGTCCAGGGAGGCCAGGTGGTCGAGAAATCTCGTTCATGGACACAAGGTCGCACATCAGTTTAGGCTTTAGAGTCAGTATTTTGCTGAAGGACCGAATTACATTTGGTATGTAGATTCTCTACGATAAGTAGATGTGGTAAACAAAGCTACATCGCAGGAGTGAGTAGTACTAATCAGAGGATTGAAAGTTGGTGTGATGTGCTGTGCAAAGAAGGCATGGAGTACTGGATGCATCTGGGTCAAATGAAAGATGATGGCCTGTGTGTTAATGGAATCTTTCTTTTCATCATATACTCTGTTTCTAGGAAGAGCTTGATGAGCACAAGGCAGTCTGGAAAAGCTACCGCATCTGGCCAACAAGGAATCACAAAGTACCCAGTGGGATTCCTGATGTGATGTACACTGTGCCACAGCTGTGGGGTTCTGAGGACTTCATTGTTCCACATAATGATTGAAGGTTGAAAATGGGGTTGGCTCACCATCCAGTGTGGTCAGCCTAGCAGGAAACTGCAGGAAGGCATCTTTCTCTCTCTCCATTTCATATGCAGCCTTTAGAAACATCCAGATTGAACAGATATGACAGCAATAGAATTTTATAATAAAAAAAACGAATTTAACACAAACATGGAAATCACAAAGTAGTCTCATAAAAATTGTTTTTACTGGTGGGTGATTGGCCTAGTTCCTGCTGAATATAGTGCCGCTGTCTGGGTCTGTTTGATCGCATTATTCATTACATTATGTGTCTGTGTTTACTGACTGAATAGACATGCAATATATACAATTCCCCTTAAATAGCAACCTAAACATTAAGCTACATATTGTACATGGAAACTAAAATGAAATATTCTGAAAATGTACAGCTTAACTGGAAATTGTTGCCGTCCAATTAGCACTCTTCTCAGGTAAACAGCATTGGATGCCAGCAAACATTACTTCAGTGGTGCAGATTAGCCTACAGTGTTTCACAGAACGTGGATTCTTTAGCAATTCAGCTTTCTATTTAACTAATGCATTTTTTTTTCTGTTAGCATAAATGTACAATAGCCTACACAACACAGCTATCTAACAATTTTCCTAAAGCTACAAAATACTGACGTAGCCTATTACACTAACGGTTAATCCATTACACATGCTAATAACACTAGCATTACGGTACTTTCATCGTAGTCATGTAAAGAACTTTATTATTTCAAGATACACAAACCTACCATAGTTGACTGACCACATACTGTCCACATTCACCAAACATGCTCTTACCCATTGTTATGAGGCACTTGTACCTGAATGGGGAGTATTTGAGTGAAATAAGTTATCTGATGGCTGCGCAATAACTAACACAAGCCCACACAATAACTAATGTGTGGTAACGCAATAACTAAGGTGTGACCACAAGATAATAATGTGTTCCCACAACATAAATTTCTTTTTATCCTATGTCACCGGACAGGCACCGTACAAATGAAAGGCATTAACCACTTTACTACCAGCATGTTTGAAATACAGTAAGTTATCAATATTCAGTGATGTGAATTACAGCTGTGGCTGCAGCCACTGAACAGCCAAAACATGAAAAAAGCCAAATAAATACCGACTTCTTTCAAAAGGTTTACATCCAAACAGCTCATAAATTACCAGCACCGGGATATAAAAGATTTATCATTTACTTTTGGTGAAGAATATGATCTCTTTTATGAGCAAATGTCTAATCCATAAATCCAAGAGGGTCGCTAACACACAGCAGTTTCCTCATCAGAAGAATCACTTTCTTGTCCTGAAACATTTGAAACACCTTGTAGTAAATATATGTCCTCTTTTTAACAGGTTTTGCCAGCTTTTAGTTTAAAACACTCCATAAAAAACATGTTTTTCATGTTCTCCTCAGCTCAACACAGGAACAGATAATGGCTGAAATTTCAGAAAATTTTTTCATTATCGGTTTACACCTACATATAACCTCTGCACCCACAAAACCGTACCCACCTACAGATCTGGTAATTGATTGGTTACACATCTGTGATGCCAGAACAAGACTCAGAGCTGATTGGTCTGTTTTGATGTCAATCAATTACACCCATCAGCCGCATGGAGCTTGCTGAACATTATTGGCTGTAGAGAAGCCATGTTTCAACTCGGTTGGTCAAAAACGGTGATATTCAAAAGAGAACAAAGTAGTGAATCATTTAACACCCACACATCCATCCATTATCTATTACCTGCTTCTTCCTTTCAGGGTCATGGGAGTCACTGGTGCCCATATCCAGCTGTCACAGTGTGAGAGGTGGGGGACAGGTCTGGACAGGTCGCAAGTCCATCACAGGGACACATAAAGACAAATGAGACAAACAACCATTCACTCTCTCACTCACACCTAGGGACAATTTAGAGTTACCAATTATCCTAACAGTCATGTTTTTGGACTGTGGGAGGAAACCGGAGTACCTGGGGAAATCCCACGCAAGCACGGAGAGAACATACAAACTGTACCCAGAAATGTCTCCGGCCGGGATTCAATCCGGTGACCTACTTGCCGGGAGGCAACAGCTCTGCCAACTGACCCATTTTAACACCCAATTATGCAAATTTGAAACCCATGGCAGTGTGTCAAAGGTTCAGAAGGAAGCAGACAATTAAACAACGTGGTTGTTTTAAAACAAGGCTAATTTTAAAGAACACTGTGATTAATGCAGAGAAACATTTATGGCCCTTTACACTTTTGAAAAGTCATACCAGCAGAAATATTATGTTGTTCCAACCTGAACTGTTACACACTAACCTGGAAATACTACAGGTAACTGCCACTGCCGCTATATGCCGATCAAAGTCCTATCTACAACAGGTAAGATAATAATTGTTCAAAATCTTTCCTCAGAATCTCGCTTTATTAGATCCGAGCTATAATTTTAAGGCTTGCTTTCTTCTGCCTTCATGTCTACAAATTAACTGAGACCTTCAGAACTAGAAGACAGACTGATCAACATTTCATAAAGACACAGTCACATCAAATTTTAGTCGCTCATGTACAAACTTGTTGCTAGATTGTAATACCCATTTTTACAAATGCAATAGGTACATGTCAGTATTAACATGCAGAATTTTAACACATTAAAATTCACATTTTAGGGCAACTGTGGATGAGTGGTTACAGGGAGTCGTCTACCAATGAGAAAGTTGGCGGTTCGATTCCACTGCTACTCAGTCACACATCTCCATATATAGAATGATTTAGCTAAATTAGGTTTGTAGGGAGATGCAGTAGAGTGCTGTGTGGATGGGTAAATAAGGACATGGACTGTAGTGTCAATCGCTTTGAGTATGGCGGTTGGATAGAAAGGCGCTATAAAAGTACAGTCCGTTTACCATTTAAAAGGAAAGAGAAAGGGCAGGAGGGATTTAGCAACTGCACGCGACTGCAGCTGATGTGTGTCATTTCAATGTCAGTTTGGGAACAAAAGGGCTCACATGTGGCTCCGAGCTAATTAAAGTAATACAGCAAGTCTTCATACAGCAGATGACAATCTGCTTTGTGTGTCTGTGCCTCCTGATGACAACGACTTACTGCGGTATCTGTAGTTAGGCTTTCAGATGGAAAGGTCTGGATGTCAACATGTCTCAACAGCTCTAACCAGTGGAGCTAAGATTTAAAAGTGATTTCTTTAAAACAGACTTGGAAACAAATGACATAGAGCCCAAGACAAGAGGCAAAAGTTAATGTAAGAGAACCTCTTGGCTTTTCACTGAAGACACACAACACCACAGCACAGGAACATAAAGTCTTTACATGTCTGCCTGTTGAAATGCGCACAGTTCAGGCCGTGTTTACACTATTTTTAGTTGTGAAAATAGCTTTTCAGCATTCACGTACACGTTTTCTCTGAATCCGAAGCTTTTAAAGCCAGGTCTCTGCATTCACTGTACAAAGGGCATTCATGACTGACTTAGCTCTAAAGTTGGTAAACATGTAAAAATGCAAACGGCCCTACTGCATCAGAACCACTAAAAACTGATTTACCATTGTCGTAATCAGGGGCGGAGACTATAGGTGATCAAGATCACCGCAAACCAAAACTTGTTTAAAGACACAAAAATCTATCAGACACAGACTACCCCTCCTTGTCCCTTTGATGCATTTATGGCCATGAGGGTTAAACGTGCCTTTTGCTCTGTGGAGACATTGTCATTGTGAAGGAATCTGAGTCAACAAACATTAGTGTCACTTTTTGGCTAGATTTACACTCCCAACAAGGTTATTCTATCAAAAACATATTTTGCGTTTTAGGCTGAAACCCGTGTTGGACTTTTTAACTATGTTATGATTCCAATATGTACATTTTTGTTGTGCAAATTCCATATCTTAGATCATCTCAATGACTGAATGTCAAAGTCTTGATTTGAAAAAAGAACACATCAGAAATTCTTTATCAACAATGATTTGGATCATTCATTTTATTAGTGTACTATTTCATATAGAATATACATGTACATTATAAAATTTCAAACAAGTTTTTTCATGTAAAAACCAAGACTGTTTAACCTGACATGAATTAATGCACTCACTGAATTTTATATCAGACAGTTTGTTTACTCTGCCCCTGAAAGCGTGTTTTTACTCTGGCCAACAAATACGACTAATAGGAGCAACTGGGACATGACTGAAGCGTTGCCTTTTTGGGGGCAAAAACAAGAGCAGTGTATTTGACTTAATGCTGTTAAATAATTCTGCGCCTTGCTGAACAAACTCGATAGCGATTGCCAGAGATTGCAGATAGATCATTTGCCAACCAATTAGTCATCATGCAAGGACTTTAAGCACAGGAGCTGGGAGTGCAGTGTTCAATCAGTTATGTCCTTGCTAGGCTCTTGCTAAACTACATAATGGATATTTTCAAAAGTGCTTTGGAATTGGCCTTTTGTTCACTCTCAGACATCTTAGTTCAGAAAGCAGCAACTGGAGTGGTCGCCTATTAGCTGTTGAGCTGTGGAAATACCAAATGCCATCATTCAGTGCTCTCTATTCACATTATAGATCATCTGTATTCAAGTTTATGCAACGTGCGCACAATGCTGAAAGGCATAAACTATTCGTATTCCAGGCCATTGTCAGAGACCTGATTGAACCAGTCTGGCCACATATTACTTTATATAAAAGATAGACTTTGAGTGTGTAACTATCCTCCCACTCTGAGCTGCAATAGTGTCTGATGTCTGATTCATATGTGCAGCTTGGTAATGACACGCAGAATGTTGGGAGGCAAAGTAATGGATAAAATCTATTTTCCTGTTTCATACGTTCCAATTTGGAGTTGCTGTGTAGAGCTTACTCGGCTGGAACAATCTGCGCTCAGTATATGTGACAGTAATGAGCACATCAATAAGAATCCAAGGATCTGCTCCCACCTCAGCCCTCCTGCCCCACCCTCTCGATAATTCGAGGTTTGCCAAGACACTCACATCTGGACTAATTTATGGCTATTCCACAGCTTCCTCTCATAGCAACCAACACTGCCAATTGGATGATGTAAATACGAGTTTATGAAAACATATGAACCCTTTCCTTCTTATTAGTGTGTATATACAGTTTGTGATTGCAGCATGAATTAAAGACCAATGTAACATGGTTACAGCCAGCAGCTACTTTGAGTAGTCTGTCAGGTGAAAAACAAGGTCGAAAAAGCAGTTTGGTCTTTTGATGTAGGGTTCTGTAGGAAAGTTATGACCAATTAATATCTTACCTGTTGTAGATAACTTTTTGAACAACTTCAGTTCTGAGAAATTTAATTTAATTTTAACAGGATTGATTAGAGAGGTAAATCCCAAGAAAAGATTTTAACTTTTTTATCAAAATGCATAATTTTTCACCCAAGGAGCTGAAACTCCTCCACTTTGCTGTGCAGCCGTTAGCTTCATCGTACTGCTTCGCTAATTCATTATCATCAGCAGCACCAGCACAATCTGCATCCACTTCTACCTGGAATATTTCTTTCCAGCGTGCACACCAAGAGCATCAAAATGGAAGAGCCTAAGTTATAAGCAAATTTTTATCTTCATCTGTTATGTGCTTCACAGAGACATGTGAGCTGGTACTGACTCTGCACTGCAGCCCCCTAAACACCAGAGTCGACCGGGTCATGCAGCGGCAAAGCAAAGGATGGACACACAGTCAGACCAGATCCGGTGTGTGGAGCAGACGGTCATTTGTTGTTCTGTCTAACTCTTCTTGAAAAACAGGTTCTCGTTTGGCTAGTCATTGTCCTAGCCTAGATGAAAACCACGCCCTTCATTTCATACTATATCTGACATCACAGCTAGAAGCTTAGGTTGATTTTATTTAAGCTGCTCTCTTCTGTAGTAGTTGGCACAGCGAGCAAACTCGCACAAAATATCTGTCAATTGTTTTATTCTGCATGCCCCTCCTGATGCATTCTAGACTTGAACCTGCAGCCTCAGGATAATGCGACTGCAGCACAGACCACCGAGCTTCCACAGCTCCTATTTTTCTTAAAATCATCACAGCTGATAAGGTACTAACTATAAATAATTATTTAACAGAGCACAACTTAAAAACTGACTGGACTAGCCCTTTAAGGTTGGTACAACTGTTTTGTGTTTGAGCATGTTTCAAGGTGTAGCTCTAATGTTCAGACACCGAGTTATGCGCACACATCACTATCTACATAACAAATGGAAGTGACATTTCATTTTAAAATTGGGCTGCAACGAAGCGATAATGCAAAATCAACTCATAACGAAATCTCCAGCAAGAACTGGAGCTGAGGATTTTTGCTGCAGCACGTGTGTGTGTGATTGTGTGCATTCATCCGCTCATGCACTCAGGCCCACCGTGGGCACATCTGAGTGAAATTAATATCTAGACCAAGAGAAACCTCCTGTGAGTTCCAGCTGGGCTGGTGTCATTCAGAGAGACATGTGCAATCAGGCAAGCTGTAAAAAAGTGACATTTCACTTAAGCTCAGCGCCGTGTGGCTAGATAATATAAGCAGGCGCTCAATGGAAAGCAATATCACCATTTCAGCTGTGTTCTGAGAAGTGGATCAGTTCAGATTAGCTGGTGTCCACTGAAGATTTACCTGATCCACAAGATTTTTTGTGTTTTTTTCCTGATTTTCCACTGCTGCTGCATTTTATCTATTTTCGCCCGCCACTGGAACACTAAGGCGGACAATCTTGTTTTTGCCCATGTCCGTGTATGAACAAGTGGATTTTTGTGTCTGTCTGTTACCAAAAACTCTCAAGGACCAGTGGGCGGATTTGAAAGAAACATTTAGGAAAAATAAAGTCATTGGCTATACATCTACAACTGATTAGGTTTTAAAAGTCAACCAATGATTAGATTGCCCGTTTTTGTTTTTAAAAATGCCATTTACTATTAGGGGTCAACTCTAATATCTTATGGACCACTGAACTGATTTCATAGAAAAGATAATGAAATAGTCGTTTGATGCATATCTAACACTGATTTACTTTTGAGATCAATTTAATTGAAAATGGTCTTCACAGCCAACTGACATTAGAAAATACAAAATATGATATTTTAATTATGTATGGTATAAATGAAAAATTGCTACATATTTAAACTAATTTTACAGATATTGTGCTAAAATTTGGCATTATTGTGGCTGATGATCTTTTATAGCACATGCTGCAAGTGCTACACATTGCATATCTTTGCTTGAAACTTTAGTATTAACTGTTTAAGTCAACCCGGTTTGTCTGTTAGCAAAATATTTCTTAAAACATCAAATATATTACAAAAATAATCAATCAAAGTAGCAATTGGATGTCTGCACATCCATACTTGCAGCTGATTAGGTTTTGGTGTCAGTCCATTTCACCATGATTGCCACAGCTAGTTAAAATAAGCCATACAAAAATTGTCTATGACTCAGTCAGTTTTACAGATATTTTACTGACATTTTATCTGATAGCAACTGAGTGTTATTCTCAACAAATATTTTGTTGTGATATTTGGTAATACTTCATGAGCCCACAGTTAATGTTATTCTCAAAGTTGGATTTGACCAAAATAGCTTTTTCTCTGTCATTACTGAACATAACATGATCTTAGCTTAAAATGAAACAAAAGGGAGCAAATGATATTCAAGGAATGCTGAGACCTTTTATTCTATTCAGAGAAAATGAAGTAAGTAGATGTTAAATCTGTCCCACTCGGAGTTTCAGCACCTTTTCTGCATTTATCATCGCTGGTCCTGCTATGCAAATTGGAAACTTATCTTTATTTAGTTGTCCTCAGTTTAGTAATGATCCCAATTAAGGATTCAGATCAGGTTGGTGATTGAGCTGTTGTTATCTCCATTGAGTAAACAAGCTTTCTTTCTTCTCATCGCTCAGCTTCATTAGCAAGCAGAACACATGGCTGCGTTCGGGTCCCTACAAAGGCACCAATCTATAGCTCCAAGTTGAGACCGCTGCACACCAATACACCAAAAACACAGCTTTTTTTAGTTTAAAGAAAGGCTTTCAAAGCAGTAATTATCCTGGGGTAGTGCTTGATTTCTACATCAGTAGCGGCGTGTTTGCTTACCTCAATCTGACTTACCTTTAGACGTATAAATCCTGTTTAATTTAAACATGAAACGTTGGGAACAGTCTCCCCAGTAGTTATAAAAGTTTGTTTTTGTTTTACCACCAGAGAGTGCAGATTTGCTTTGGAGAGAATAAAAGCATATATTTTTATTGCTGAGATTTCTGATTTCTTTGTTCTCTCCTGACTTTTTATCAAAGTGGAAACAACAAAAAAAGCCCTGAATACATGGCCTAAAGCCGACTTTTGAATTCAACACTGCAAGATACTTGGAATATATAAAGCGTAAAAAGAGATAGCAATGTTTGTCATGATTATCAAATCTGCTGGTTGGTTTACAAGTCATGACATACAATAAAAAAAGATTTTTTTGCAAATTTGTTGCAAATTTCCATCTCAACCAATGGAGAAATCAGTGTTTTAGAGGGGTTGTTATATGAAAATTTCAACAGGCAGCTAGACTGTGACCACTGGTCACTTAGGGGTGGCCCATCTCCATTTCCGGTCGCAAAGGCAACAAGTCCAGGAGAGAAATCTAGACAGCCCTCTTCCCAGACACTTTCCAGCTCGTCCTGAAGGACCCTGAGGCGTTGCCTGGCCAGAGAGGATTCATAATCCCTCCAGCAAGTCCTGAGTCTTTGCTAGGGCCTTCTACCAGTGAGATGTGCTCGGAACACATCTAAAGGGAGGTATCCAGGAAGTATCCTAATCAGATCCCTAAACCACCTTACCTGATTCCTCATGATGCAGAGGAGCAGCGGCTCTCCCAGATGATGGTGCTCCTTGTCCTGTCTCTAATCCTGAGCCAGCCACCCTACAAATGAAACTTATTTTGGCAATTTGTACCTGGGATCTTGTTCATTTGGTCAGGATTCATGCCTAATGATCACAGGTGAGAGTTGGAAAGTAGACAGACCAGTAAATTGAGAGCTTTGCCTTTGACTCAGCTCTCCCTTTACCAAAACTGAACAAAGGAACACTCTTATTACTGAAGATGAGGGCCCAACTTATTAATCCATCTCTCACTCCATCCCTCATGAACAAGACACCAAGATACTTAACCTCTTCTACTTCAGGAAGAGACTTCCCCTCAACCTGGAGTGGGCATTCCACCCTTTTCCACTGAATGACCACCTTAACCCTCCTGTTATGTTGCGGGTCAATTTGACCCGTTTCAAAGTAAAAAAAAAAAAAAAATAGTTAGAAGTATTT
>JAVKLF010000060.1:11490956-11503913 GCA_034783495.1 Millerichthys robustus | reverse complement strand
TTGGCTGCGGCGAAGGCGTGGTGAGTTGATGATGTGGATCAGCTGTGTTCCGTCTCCCAGTCTGAATTTACGCCTAGACTTCATTAGTCAACACAAAATGACTACAACTAGATTTCCCAGTTGTACCATCAGAGAGGCAGGTTTTGGAACTGTGTGCTGATACTAAGCTAAATGGTTCCTTTCTTCTTAATATTATAAAAAAGTCTGTTTCTGAGTGGGTGACAGGGAACAGGTTAAAACGTAATGTGTCAAAAACAAAGTGCATGGTTCTGGGTTCTAAACACATTATTAGCAAATGCCAATGCTGGATATTTCCCAGATATTAAGCTAAAACTTGCAGTGTAAGTCAGAGTTCACAACAATATATGCTTAGCATGTCATATCAGGACATTGTATGAGACTGTGCTTGTGTTGTATTCAAAGTTTCTGTCATCTCCTTAAATAAAATGATTAACATGCAGTTCTTCAAGGAAAACTAAGACTTTAATTTTTGAAGTGTGCTCATCCATTAAATATTAATGCAGATTTATTGCCAAGCAGCCTGTCACAGAAGTTCATAAATGTTGGTATGAAAATGGAAATGCAGGGGCCAAAAATGGAGAATGTAAAAGTTCATGCTGGAACCAGAGTAAAGACTGAAAGGCATGGCGTCTGTGTCCATTAAAGCACATACAGTTATTTCAAGTCACTTAAAAGCATTATGTCTGAATACATCTATTTCTAAGTCAGCTAAAGTCATATTGCATTTGTGCGTGACGGTAACAGGAGATTATAGTGAGACACCGCCCCTGTAAAATAAAGTATGTGGTGCGACTGCAGAGCAGTGACCTGTGTGAGAAATAAATTACAACACAGAGAGAACATCACATTATTTTAGCCTGAGGAGAGCCAAAAGATGAGGTCTTCTGTGACACCATTTCCCTGCAGACTGTTAAATGCCACTATTTGGTCTTTTCCATTTATGAATATTTTTTTTTTCAGTTGCCCTCAAGCACCACACCGTCTGTTCGGCTGCATATTTCAGTCTGGTCAAACGTTGAAACGATTACTGGCCACTGCAGATTTTTGTTGCTCTCTACATTAGTGCAGTTTAAAGTTTTTACTTTATCTAAAAGCTCAGACTAATGGCTTCCTGTGTGTTGTTGGTTCAGTAGCAGTGATTTAAGCAAGAAAATGGCACTAACTGACTCATCATTCTCCACCTTTTAAACTTGGTGGGAGCTAAAGCATATTATGCCTGTTGTGGGCAGCTTTATGAACAGCCTCAGTTTGAAGGAACAGAGTTAAAGCTGACCGGATTGATGAGCTAAAGGCTAGTCTGAACATGTAAATTTAAATAAGAAATTAATATTTTCAGAAGTTTACAGCATTGGTTCTGTGTAGTGTCTAGTGAGATCATTTTTGCATTTGCTCTGTATACAGTTAGATCTTCAGAACGGTCAGAGGTTGATTAAAGAACTTTCTACAAAAGGTAAGACATTACTTGCTCACAACCTTTCCACAGAACCCCAACAGTCTAAACACTAATACCATTTAAAGACCATTTTGTAGTTACATTCAGCCACAAATGCTCAATTCAGCTGAACTCACACAGTTTTTGGGTACAAACGCTGAGGTTGCTATGGAAATACTATTGGAATTGGACAAATTTAACCAGTAAATTTACACCGTTACACAAACCCAATGTATTTGCTCTAAACCGTTTCATGTAAGACTTTCCAGTAAGAGATTTTTTTCTTACATATCCTTAAGCTACAAATCTGCTTGTGAAGCTTGTTCATTGTGTTCAGTTCCAATGGCATTTTGATAGCAACTTCAGCGTTCGTACTGAAAGTTGTGTCAGCTCGGCCTCTCTGAGTGTTTGTCACTACGAATTGGTATTTTCTTAATTTAGCATCTCACCGGGCTGCAACAGTTGGAGACACAACATTGCATGAGAATGCACCAATTTTTACTTTGAATCACACTAAACAACATGTTTGCATGAACGTTTAGTGGAATTTGAGCCAAAATGTGTTTGGAGTGTATATACCTATCAACAAAAAATACAGCTCTAGAATTACAGAGAAGTAATCGAGAAGGGTTCCAGAGGGTTAGACACCCATGGCCACTCGGTTCAACATGTTCAAAAAAACCATGCCTTGCAACTCCATCCATCCAAGATAGCTACCTGCTTTTTTTTCTTTTCCAGATCACAGTGATTGTTAGTGCCCATCAGTGGTTGGCACAGCTAACCAAAAGGTTAGCTTCACTAACCACTAATTCGCTACACAAGAATTTTAGCTCTGCTAATGCTAAACCGTTAAGCAGATAAAAATTTAGTGGAAGCTAATGCTAAATGCGAAGACAACTGTCACTCAGGCTTGTCACACGTCTTTTTCTCCTTCCTGTTGAAGACTGCTGGGACTGAAGCAAACTTGTTGAGAAGGACCTGGTTGCAGAAAACAGAAAGGGGTGCAGGCGGGGCCGACGTCCGACCCATACCATATTTGGAAATGAATGCTAAATCCATGATCACTTACAAATGCTTTTGTACTTTTTGGACATATGTTTTTCATTTTTAAAACGATATTACAAAACAGATGGCTATTCTATTTTAATTTTATACTCCAACAACTGATAAACTATTTTAATCTGCAATGATAACACCAATGTCAAGGCAACTCAATGATGTCGTATGGAACCTTCAAGTTGGAGCTTGTGCTAAAAGAACCAGATATACAAACTATTAGCTGACACCTGTAAAAGAAATGTAAAACTAGTTGGTGTTTATTTATTGCAGCTGCCTGGTTAGATAGTTAGAAAGTAAAATGTGTTTATTCATCCTATTATCTGACCATATAACATAGAGCTAACTGAATAGATTTTTTTATTAGCTAGAAAATAATGTTTAAAAATACAGTCCGCAGACAGTAAGTCCATCACAAGGACACACAGAGACAAACAACCGTTCCCACTCTCACCTAGGGACAATTTAGAGTTACAAATGAACCTAACATGCATGTTTTTGGTCTGGAGGAATTTACTGGAGAAAACCAACGTGTGCGTGTGAAGAACCATAAAGGTCCCAGGCTGCAATCCTGCGACTGTCTCACAGGTCAAATCAATGGCAAATGGCAAAAATCAGTGCTTTGGAACATTTTACATGTTCATGCTTTTATTTTTCTTCTCTTTTTTTGTAAAAGTTATTCTCCCACTGCCTCTCAACCTGTCTCAGTCTCTATTTTGATAGGAAGGTGTGTTTAATCAGACAGAACTGGCGCTGGAAAGCATAATGTATGTAACTCCATTTCACTATCCTATGGCTCCTGTCACATGGCCTCTCTCTCTCTCTCTCTTACTCTCTGTGCTCCTTTTCCCCCCAAATGTGAGGCAATACTGCCCCCACAGGTGGATCAGAGCAGTTTTTCTTGTCTTTGGCACAGTGACTAAAAGAAGCAGATCACACGCCTAACTTGCAGGAAGGTGAGACATGACAAATCCCCCGGTTATGTTGAATATTAATTGACAAAGGCAGCCTTTAGAGCTCTGCGGGTCGATCTGCAGCTCTCTGTTGCAGCTGAAGGTGTGAACGCTACACAAGCAGAGGTAATTAAGATTCACATCTCCACTTGTTTGACCTTTTCTGCAGCTTGTATTACAGATGCATAATTTAGGGGCTTTCAGTTATTTTTCTGGTGCCAGAGTTTCTGTTTTCATTGGGTTGCATTTATGCAGGGGCGGTAATGTTTCTGTTTCATACCTGGGAGGCTTTTTGTTTGTCTTCTTTTTTACAGTTGTACAATCCCAAATTATTTGTGGCTCTGACTGTGTCTTAGCCAACACAAAAAGCTATAAGTTAGTCTGAGTTATTGATATTGAGCTAAACATTGATGTGCTAGTAGTGTGGAGTCGTCCTCCAAACATACTTTGAGTTCAATCATCCTGCAATGCAATATCACAGATTTTTTTCACATACAAGTTTGACCAAAATGGGTTTAACACCATCCCATCTCATCATAACATGGTTCCAGACTAAAACAGTTGTTCCCAACCCATTTTTCTCAAAGCCCAACTTTCTTGCTTCCTAGCGCGTCCCCTTCCAACTCATTCCCTCACTGTTCTCCACCTCTACCAAAGTTGCTTTCAACCTTTATCTCTTTATCAAACTAATAAAGTGAATAGTTACAAACTATTATTTGGAAAAGAAAAAATGATTTGAGTTATACAGTTTTAATTATTCAAATAGACTTGTTCTGGTGATTTTTATATACAAACTATAAATTGATATTTTCACAACTTCTGAGCCGACAAGCGTATGGGCCCACCCCCTGTGTTCTCTTTAGCCCCGCCCCCACTGGTCTAAAACTCATGAAAAGTAGCAGTTAATAGACATTTCTTCAAGAAATGTTGGCCCTTAAATTCATGGCACAGCGTTCTTGGATTTTGATGTCAGGTTTCCTGTGGTTTCACCGACTTTCTGAGTCCAAAATATAATTTTATAGTGGGTGGTTACAGCTGAATTTTCCACCTGGGAAAAGGAAAATTCCTACTTTTTAAGTTCAAATGGAATGCATGATCAGGCAGCGCGCTCACCTGCAGCTAACTAAACAGCTCTCCCTCCTCCATGTCCCTCTTCTTATCCTGCGCCACACCACAAGAGCCTCAACATTCAGCTGCAGCATTTGTATAATTTTCTTCCTCTTCACACCAGCGTTTGAGTTGTTGATCTCAGACCAGAATTCTGATAAAGCTGGAGAAAATGTAAATGCAAATCAGAATGCAGCATTATTGTGTGATGAAGGATTCTAGCTGTTCAACAGTCCTGAGTTGTCTTTGTAAGATATTTAATTTCATGGTGTGTCAAATGTTTTTAATTGGTGAGAGTCTTTGTGTGTGTCGCAGATGCTGTATGTGGCTTAACATTGTCTTGCTGAAATATGCAAGGTCTTCCCCGAAAAAAGCGTTGTCTGAATGGAAGTACATATATTGTTCTAAAAACGTTTTTGCATTCATAGGGCCTTTTCAGAGAAGTAGGCTGTCAATGTCAGAAGCCCTAATGTACCCCAATACCATCAGAGAGGCAGGTTTTGGAACTGTGTGCTGATAACAAGCTGAATGGTCCCTTTCTTCTTAATATTAAAAAAGTCTGTTTCTGAGTGGGTGACAGGGAACAGGTTAAAACATAATGTGTCAAAAACAAAGTGCATGGTTCTGGGTTCTAAACATGTTATTAGCAAATGCCAATGCTGGATATTTCTTTAAACAAACAACAGATAGAACAAGTGAAGGAAGTCAAATTGCTGGGAGTTATTACAGAGCAAGCAGTATCATGTTATGCATACGATTGGGAGTACAATGAGTCGAAGTGTTGCGAAGATTCAGTGGAATGCCCATTTTATGTCCTTTTGAAGTAACAAAGTTGGTCTTTGGTCTTGTGTCATCTAGATTACCGCTCGGCCATTTGGTCTGGTGCTTCAAAAGAAGTTACAAAAAATTAAGACTAAAGCAGCAAGACTAGTACTTAAGGTGGAATTTTAGAACCCATGTAAACTTTATGCACCAAAGTTTGTCATGTTTGAAATTCATGGATAGACCTGTTTGCAGCCTTCTTTCATTTTACATAGGATTTTGATTTTTCACCAGGTGAGCTGGTACATTTGCATTGCATCTGCCTTGAACTGAGGCACGTAGGCATACTGTTATATACAGAGACATTAATACTGGAAAAAGTTACCACCTACAATAACAACTATCTAGTATCAATTTGATATTCAAAAGTAATTTAAAGAAATCAGTGCTCTTAGGTGAAATCTCAATTATCTGTTTCTTTTTTGTCTTTTTGTATTGCATTATTTTGAAGTGTTTGAGCTGGGTCGTGTCACTTTGTAGTTCAGAGTATGTGTCAGTGTATTGGTTTTTAAAAAACCCATTCGGACCCTGGTGCAGCTTAGAAATGATTATAATTACACTTTCAAATTTTGGCAGATTGAAAATTTTAAAAAGAATTGTTTTTACAGATTCTTGTGGCTACAGAGTGACATTGTGTTTAACAGACGCCAGCAGGCAGGAGCAGCCCTTTTTAACTACTCATGTGTGAGCTGTCATCAGGAAAAGGAAGGTGTTGTCGTTTGAAAAGAAAAATAATTCAATTGAAGCACGCTGCGGCAGGGTGAAAGCGGAGGTGGAGAAAGGAGCACCAGCACCGCTCACTGGACTGTAATTAGGAAATCATTTTGTCCAAAACTGTAAAAACCAGAAGTGAGCGGGGAGAGAAAAATGACAAATTTGAAAAAGTTCAGCCTTTCTCCAGATGGCACCTTGTGGCTTTTGTGCTCCAGCAGACTCCCAAGAGAGAGAAATGGAAATCAGCTTCCACTGGACTAAAATAAACACATCATACTGTAATAAATTTTTTAGCAGCAGATGGAACTCTAACCCTAACCCTCTGATAAAAGTCCTGCTAGTGACTGGGAGGTACAAAACAGTAAGATGCTTAAATGATCTTACTTAAACTAAAGTTATCATTAGTGATAATAATCTGTGTTTGTGGCACGTCACCTGAGAGTTAGGCAAATGTTTCTGTTTTCCTTTGACTAAGTGGTTTTCTCACCTGCTGCTGAAAAGCTGGAAATAATGCTTTTACCTGTTTCTATGTATGTGTGTTTGTTTGTCTGTTAGCAAAATATCGCATGAACCACTGGAGAGATTTTAATGAAACCCTGAGAAAGTACTCATTGGATGCACATATACAACTGATTAACTTTTGGAATCAACACAATTAACCCTCCCGCTGCCTTGGGGTCAAATGAGCCACCAGGCCTCAGCTTTGAGACTGAGGCCTGGTGGGATCATGTTGACCCCAAGGCAGTGGGAGGGTTAAAGACCACCACCACAAATAATTGACCTAAGCGAACACAAAAATAACCACAACACAATCAGTTTCACAGGTATTCTGCTAATAATTGTTGTGTTAGTAGCAGAGACTCATCTCCAACCTTTAAACTCTTCGGTAGTAGTTGGTTGATGTGTCAACACCAAAAAAATTAGTGTTAACAGATTGGATGAACTTTTTTAATACTAAGGTTATGAAGATTTGATAGCTAAAACTTTGTCATTTCTCAGCATAAAAGGCAACTTTTAGATTATTATAACATTTCAGCGTGTGCAACAGAAAAGCGTTTATCTCTGTTGTCTGGTAATGATTATAATTAATTATAATTTCTGCAGTTATTAGTGATGGATGAAAATGAAAATACTAATAAAAAACTGTTGTGTAATAATAATTAAATTTCCTCCCCATAGCCTCGCTCTCACTTAATTTTATAGTGAGAATGAACTGTTCCTGCCTTCACTTTTGTTTCCAGAATTCAATTAAACCCCGCAATTGTTCTTCCTGTCTCTGGCTTCTGCACATCTTGTGAAAAACTTTTTATTTTCCAATTTTATTTATTTATTTTTGTCAAAACCCTCTGTTAGGACTGACTGAATGAGCATCATCTGTCAGCTTTCAATCTGAGGAACCTCACTGGGAACTTCTTGCTCCAACAATCAAAACCCAGAGGAATGTTTCCATGCCAACAGTGGTGCTGTAACATTTTTCACTTCTGCTTTTATTCACTGTAATCCAGGAGACGGCGAGGAGAACTCTGCATTTCTCCAATTTTAGCTGCTTTTCATTGGCTCCCTGTAAAAATAAGAATTGCTAAAATCTTGCTTCTATCATTCAAAATGCTCAACAACCTTTGTTAACCAAAACACATGGCCAAAGAATAAAATGAATAATGAATGGGTTAAGTTTACCCTGTCGACATGGGCAAAGATAAAAAAGATACTAAATCTACCCAATTCCTTATGTAGAGTTATACGAATCAACCATAACTCTGAATTTCTTCCTGCATTTGGATTACATAACTGGGTTGAAAAAGGATTAACTCTAATAGATCAAATGTTTCAAAATGGAAACCTAATGTCCTTTCAACAATTTCAATGAAAAAACAATCTTCCAACCCATGACTTGTATAAATTCCTACAAATGAGACATTACTTGCATAAACATAGGGAATGGAGAGTCTTACAGATGCCTCCTTCTAGTATAGAGAATTTTTTTTTCTCTGTAATAAAAGCTAAAATAACTACCAGATTCATATCCCATATTTACAAAATACTGCAGGTGAAAGCAATAGCCGATACAAAATATATTAAGGTGAAATGAGAATTAGAAATGAAAGTCATAATCAAAGATGAGGAATGGGAGGAAATGTTTCGAGAGGCTCACAAAATATCAAACAGCCCAACACTAAGAGAATTCGAATGGAAAATCAAAGTGAGGTTCTTCAGGACTTCCCTCCTCACATCTAGATTTAGCTGCACCTCAGACAAATGTTGGAGGGGTTGTGGAATGATTGGAGATTTCACCCATATATTTTTGGATTGTCCAAAACTATCAACCTATTGGAAAGGAATACAAAGGGAAATTAATATGTGCCTGGGCATTACAATCCCCCTAGAGCCATCTTTAATAATACTAGGTATATTCCAGAATAAAATTCAAGATCACAGTAAGATTTATGTCCTAAAGATTCTACTTGTTCTCGCAAAGAAAATGATCACGGTCTCATGGCTGAAACCTCAGCCCCCAACGGTCTCTCAGTGGAAGAATAGTGAGGGAGGTGTACTATATGGAACAAATTACAGCAAAACTTCAGATGAAAAGTGACATCTTCTTAGAAAAATAGTCCCCAATTCAAACATTCATTTCAAACCACAGCTGATGGAGATTACGATTGATAAATAGGGGATTCTCCCTTGTGTATTTTTTTTTCTTTTTAAGACTGTGGACAACAAAGCCTCTTCTGGAGCACAATATGTGAGGTTGTACATGCAGTTTGTAAAATATATTATATGTATGATATATGTGATGTGACCTGCACTGGAAAATCTGAATAAAAAGTTTTTTTTTTAAATGCTTAACAACCAGCCTTACACTGCCTGGCCAAAAACAAAGTTTAGCTTTGCTTACAGCAACGCATTCGCTGTGGCATTGTTTCAATAAGCTTCTGCAATGTCACAATGTCCTCGTTTGGTAATGCAATTAAATTGCAGATGCCCATCACAGCAGTGTTAGTACAGTAATGTGAAAAATATTCTACAACACATTAAGAACAGGGGCGGCATGAGGGATCAGTTGGTAGAGCTGTTGCCTCCCAGCAAGAAGGTTGCTGGATTGAATCCAGGCCGGGAACATTTCTGGTTTTCTCTGGGAACTCCGGGTTCCTCCCGTGACCAAAAGCGTGACCGTTGGGCTAATTGGTAACTCTAAATTGTCCCTAGCTGTGAGTGAGAGAGTGTAACAGATAATGGATAGATGGATGGACATTAAACCATCAAGGTAGACAAAAAGTAATATTGATAGTTATATATGAAGAAGAGTTAGTAATGATGTTATATACACTGCCTGGCCAAAAGAAAATGTTCACACACTAATATTTTGTCGGACCTCTTTTAGCTTTGATTCCAGCAGACATTCTCTTTGGCATTGTTTCAATAAGCTTTGTCAATGTCACAAGATTTATTTCAACCCAGGGTTGCATTAATTTTTCACCAAGATCTTGCATTGGTGACGGTAGAGTCTGACTGCTGCACAAAGCCTTCTCCAGCACATCCCAACCATTGTCAATGGGGTTAAGGTCTGGACCCTGTGGTGGCCAATCCATGTGTGAAAATTATGTCTCATTCTCCCTGGACCACTCGTTCACATTTCGAGCCTGATGAATCCTGGCATTGTCATCTTGGAATATGCCTGTGCCATCAGGGAAGACAAAATCTAATAATGGAATATCCTGGTCATTCAGTATATTCAGGTAGCTAACTTCATTCTTTGAGCGCATACTGTTACTGAACCCAGACCGGACCAACTGCAGCAACCCCAGACCATAGCACTGCCCCACATGCACTAAGCATGATGGGTGCATCACTTCCTCATTGACTGGTTTTCTTAAGGCTACACAGCTGTTCAGTCCCCACTATCCTTCCAGTTTTTAATATTGCATTGGACAGTTCTTAACCCAATTTTGGTAGATTCTGCAATTTCTTTAGATGTTTTCTCTGTTTGATGCATGCCAGTGATTTGACCCTTCTGAATCAGACTGAGACTTTTTCATGACCACGGGATGTGTCTTTTGACATGGTTGTCTAAGAAATGAAGAGCAACTCATTGCACCAGTTAAATAGCTTGTGGCCAGCTGTAACATATTCACCCATGCAGTAATTATTCAATGGAGGCTCATACCTGTTTGCTTAGTTAAATCCAGGTGGCGACTTTGTTTGGCCAGGCATTGTATTGTATTAAAAACCTTATGTCACAGTTTTCTAGTGGAGCACTTTATTGCTGGTTTACTTGTGCTTCCTAGAGTTTGTAAAAGCAAAATAGAAGGCAGAGATTTAGGTTATTAAGCTGTGAAACCAACTTCCAGGTTCTTTCTGTGAGGCTGACACTGTCTACTTTTAAGAAGAGAGTTAAAACTATCTTTTTTGATAAATCCTATAGTAAGGGCTGGCAAATAGAAACTACACCTAGACTTCTGAACGGGTTTGTGTCTTTCTCCTGCCCTCTCAAAAACCCTGGCCAGTGGAAGCAGATGGCTGCTCATCCTGAGCCCAGTTCTGCTGGAGGCTCATATAACAGGATCGTTCTTTTCAACTGTTTCCAACACGCTGCCCAGAATATGAGATTGTGGTGAAATGAAGATTTGACACACTGCTGGGTTCCTATAAAAACATTGACTAAATGGCATTTTCTAATCTGTTCATGTATTGTAATGAGAGACAAATTGACTCTAAATGGATTGGTATCTGGATTGGTTCTACTTTTGTTGTAAATTGGTGCCATAAACAGTATTTTATTGTACCTGACAGTCAGTAAGTCAGTCAGCCAGTTAGAGCAGCATGAGAAACATTTTGGTCCTAGGCCGTCACACAAACGCCTCCCCTCTGATTCGCCCTGACTGATGTTTCTGTTCACATTCGGTTTCAGCGTTAAGATGACCCTAAAACAGTATTCCTGTGTGCACGATAATCCTTTCATATGCGTGTAGTAGCTCAAACCTGCACACACACGCAAGCGCTCACGCGGGGTCTGACAGAGCCACAAACAATCGATTTGTTCCACACGTACGCCACCGCTGCGCCACACTTGTCACTTGGGAATAACAGAAGAGGCGTGCACGTCCCGCTGCTGCCGTCACTGAACTGTCAGTCTGCTCAACTCATCTGCAGCAGCCTCACCGTGTCACTGGAGTAAACAGGCTTTGTTTTTTAGTTTAGTTTTTTTTTTTTCTCCCAAACCTAATCGAGACACTTATTTCATTAAACGCCTGGCGTTCCTTGAAGGAATACGTAGCATTTGCAGCCTGAGTTTGAATCTAAAACCATGCTGTGATGAGAAATGACAGTTAAAGCCACTTTGATCGAACCTTGTAAAGGAATTTATGAGCAATCTCATATGATAATGTGGCATCTTGTAAAGTATGTTAGCTCTGAACGTATTAGTCATCAACGACTCTCAGCTACTACCACATTAAGATTTGGCTCAATAGTTGTAAAACTGATGGAGGCATAGCTATTCTTGTTTCAGTCCATTTTCACAAATCGTGGCGGCCATCTTGGTATGGGTCAACTCCTAAAGTTAATCAAGTGTAGATGTACATCTAATGCTGACTTTCTGAGTGTTTCACTGAAATCTGTCCAGTAGTTCATGTGATATTTTGCGAACAGACAAAACCCGTTGACTGCAATAGTTAATCCTTAAGTTTAAAAAACAGATCTTGTGCAATTCCTCAGTAATCAGAGTGTGTGTGTGTGTGTGTTAGCAATGACTCTCAGCTACAACCACATCAAATTTCAGCTCATAGAATTGACTGATACTGAAACAGTTGACCATAATTTCAAAAACAATTGTTTTTCGAGACACTATGTTTTGTTGTTCTGCTCGCAGTTTGAGCTTGTGAGTTATTAATCCAAAGGCTAAGAAAGCAGGCAGGAATATAAAGATGCAGACAAATAAAAGAGGTGTTTTTGAAGAGTAATTTCTAAAAGTGAGCAGATGCTTGCATTTCCTGGGATGCTCCAATAAAATTTCTATATTAAATTCCTAATAAAGATTTATTTCGGGTAGTGAGTCGGGTTCTGTGGTGTTTGAAAGTATGTAGGCTTTGATGAGCAAACTGTAAAAACTAGTATTAATTAGAAAAATAGGCATTAAGCAAACAGATGCAGTCAGATAGCACTGATAAAACAGAGAATTCTGAAGCAGAAATCGCTTCTGAACCAAATCCAGGTCTCATTGCTGCAGTGGAAAAATGCAAACAAGTTCCACAGATACTGCTGCCTCCTCTGGGCCACAGCATATTTAAAATGAAGGATAAATATTACTGATTGTCAAGTGAGACAGCTTCTTTGCATTATCATAATTTTATTAAATTATTTCTTTTCTACATTCGTGAATGTCTTAAAAATACGAAAATTCACCATCATGGCTGTTTTAGGCTTTTATTACTGTCACAAATAAATTATGGTCAATATAAATTGGCTTTTTTTACAAAAATAATAAGAATATTTTCCCCCAATCCAATTACTAAAGAAAGTGCACATTAATAACAGTCAAAAATATATAAATGTGCCGTAGTTAGCACAATGATTCATTTTCATCCATTGTCCTGGAAAATAATTGTAAACAATCTAATTCAATATCAAAGGGAAATCAAATTTCTGTAATATCCATCCACCCATCCATGCATTATCTTAACCTGCTTAACCCACATCCAGCAGTCACAGTGCAATGGGCGGGATACACCCTGGACAGGTCGTAAGTCCATCACAGGGACAAACAACCAGTCACTCTCTCACACCTAGGGACAATTTAGAGTTAGCAGTTAGCCTAACAGTCATGTTCTTGGTCTGTGGGAGGAAACCGGAGTA
>JAVKLF010000060.1:11450017-11461279 GCA_034783495.1 Millerichthys robustus | reverse complement strand
GGCATTTGAAATCTTTGTGGAACAATACATCTTAGGTCATCTTAACAAAAGATGCTTTGTTAAAAGGATTTTTGTGTATCATGCTCAAGCTTTCAGGGTCACGGTGGTCACCGGTGCCCATATCCAGCAGTCACAGTGTGAGGGGCGGGGTACACCCTGGACAGGTCCCAAGTCCATCACAGGGACACCCTAGTGTCATCACTAATGTCTACTCCCACGTGTTCTTGATTGTTCCAGACGGTTCCTTTAACGATTGATTCCGCCTCCATTTCCCAAAAAAGGAAAAAAGGGCGTAGACAAAAAAAAAAAAAAAAAGATTGACAGTTTCTTTGACCGGTTAGCAGCCACCACAGAGCTTGTAAGGAGGAAGATTTCAGATGATTCTGGAAGCTTGGGTCAGTATTTTCTGGAATAGGTCTGAGATAGTATAAAAGTTGCACTGACACTCGGCAGAGAAATTATCAGACGAAGCGCTAACGTTGTTTTGGAGTGCTTGACACATTTTGGAGATCAAGGTAAATGAATATTGTTTCTTTTTTATAGGACTATGGCAGGTAAAATTGCACACTTAACGAGTAACAGCACTTTTATGGCTTAACTCAAGCTTCAATAATCACCTTTTCTTCAACGTTTCACTTCTGAATGGCAAGGTTTTCAGAATGTTTTCAGACGTTATAATAACGAAGTTCGGTTGTTGCAATGTTAGTTAAACTTCTTGTATGATGACTTTACTTGGCCTTGTTTGCTTTAACGTGCAACCTCACTAAGTGATGCTTTTATGCGCCAAGTAAGTTAGCAAGCGTGTAGTTTTATCGAATACTGTCAGCTTAAAAGGGGATTGTTAATAATAGCAGTTAGTACCACGCACTCGTACTTTAACGAAGCAATTTTTAAGATTCAAGCTTTAAGGGTTGGAGCTCAGCTGTCATTCATTTGCTCTCTGCAATTGGCAGAAAGGAGGGGCTTTTGATTCCCATAGAAGATGCTAGAGTGTTCCACTCGCAAGCCCGGTAGTTTCTAGAAGGTCGCACTTCTCCCGGTTAACCAGCAGGGGGAGCTCTTACTATGTCAATATGCAGTACTACGAGCCACGTGCTTCTTCCCGATCAATTAGTTCTGAAGGAATTAAATTACAGCACAGTGAAGGAAAAATCTACTGCTGCATATTCTTTATGAAATATCCCAATTTATCATTATTTTTATTCCCGTTAAAGATGACTACTCAAAAAAAATGTTTACATTGGAAAATGTAAGTAGTAGTATGTACTTTTATTAGTAATTCTGCAGTAATGGAACATGTCAAAGTTAAGGAGTGAATTAACCTTTCATTAATAAGGCCGTAGTAGTTTTCAGGTCTGAAATGAGAGCTGCTTTAGTAGGTTTACTGTAATAACACTTTGGCTCGTGAACATTTATACTGTGAGGGACATGTTTAGAAATGAAAATTTTAATTTTGTGGACTTTCATGTTGCTAAAAGTAATAGATCATTTAAAACATGCATGTTTGGTAATAGTGCAGGCAGTTTAGACAGTTGACCTAATCAATGCAAAACAATATTTTTTTTGTGTGAGATTTGAGCATTTATTGAATTAAATGTTGCAACCCACTCAAAACACTTTTTGTGTCTTTTAAAACCTACTTATTCATAAAATGGTACGTTTTTTGCTGCTATTTAAAGCAAAACACAAACATGAATTGTCTTGTTGATCACCTCTTACCAATAACGAAAAGTTTTTGTTGAGAGGGTAGTGGAAAATATTGAAATTTGCATCAGCTGCTCCATCAAACAGAAATGTAGCAACTCAATATGAAGATGTAAATTATGTCGAGGAACTTGCACTGTGTAATTCACTTGTCCTAAAGGTCAGTGTTTTATCTCTTCTGTCCAGATGCCTGAACTGCATGACCAAACAATGGAGGAGGAGACCGAGACCTTCGCATTCCAGGCTGAAATTGCTCAGCTGATGTCCCTCATCATTAACACTTTCTATTCCAACAAAGAGATTTTCCTTAGGGAGCTTATCTCAAACTCTTCAGATGTAAGTTTGCTTTAGTTTTAAATGTGATAAGATAGATAAAGTGCAATCTTGTGATTTAAGCAAATTAAAACCATTATCCACGCAGTAGTCCTCTAACACAATGTTGTATTCCCCATTGCTCAACAGGCTCTGGACAAAATTCGCTACGAGAGTCTCACTGACCCGACCAAGCTCGAATCTGGCAAGGATCTCAAAATTGAAATTCGACCCAACAAGGAGGAGCGCACCCTCACCTTGATCGACACGGGCATCGGCATGACCAAGGCTGACCTGATCAATAACCTTGGCACGATTGCTAAGTCTGGCACCAAGGCTTTCATGGAGGCTTTGCAGGCAGGAGCTGACATCTCCATGATCGGCCAGTTTGGTGTGGGTTTCTATTCTGCCTACCTGGTGGCAGAGAAGGTGACTGTCATCACAAAGCACAACGATGACGAGCAGTATGCCTGGGAATCCTCCGCTGGAGGTTCCTTCACAGTTAAAATTGACAACTGTAAGTAGTTTGAACAGATACTTGTAACTTTAGAGTATGCATTGCAGGAAGCATTAACTTGTGCTTGTTTATGCAGCTGAACCACTGGGACGAGGAACAAAGGTCATCCTGCACCTGAAAGAAGACCAGACAGAATACCTCGAGGAGCGAAGGGTCAAGGAGATTGTGAAGAAACACTCTCAGTTCATTGGCTATCCCATTACACTCTTTGTGAGTATTTATTCAAATGATTGCAGAAATGTATCAAATTTCCTGTTTCAGGACAAATGGCTTCAAAACAAAATCAGAATTTTAGTCAACATTTAAAGCTCCACATGGAATAGGAAAATATTACTTACTTTACAAAAATAAATGCAAATACTGAATCAATGACTGATTTTCCTTGGCAGGTGGAGAAGGAGCGGGACAAGGAAGTCAGCGACGATGAGGCTGAGGAGGAGGAGAAGGAGAAAAAGGACGAGGAGGAGAAGGACAAGGACGAGGACAAACCTGAGATTGAGGACGTGGGCTCAGATGAGGAGGACGACCATGACAAGTCTTCAGACAAAAAGAAGAAAAAGAAGAAGATCAAGGAGAAGTACATTGATCAGGAAGAGCTGAACAAGACCAAACCTCTGTGGACCCGCAATCCAGATGACATCACCAATGAGGAGTATGGAGAGTTTTACAAGAGTCTAACCAATGATTGGGAGGACCACCTGGCAGTCAAGGTGAGCCTCAGTTTTATATCCTTTAATTTTGATCTGGTTCAAGGTCTAAGTGAAATAAATAAAATCACATCTGTATTTTCTTTGTCCCCACAGCATTTCTCAGTTGAGGGTCAGCTGGAATTCCGTGCTCTTCTCTTTGTGCCCCGTCGTGCCCCCTTTGACCTTTTTGAGAACAAAAAGAAGAAAAACAACATTAAGCTATACGTGCGCAGAGTCTTCATCATGGACAACTGTGACGAGCTCATCCCAGAGTATCTCAGTAAGTAATGTTTGCCCATCCTCACTTGTACTTGTAATGCAGATCATGACAGAAACAGAGGTTTACCCAAGTTTTCTTCTTTCCTTTTAGACTTCATCAGGGGTGTGGTGGACTCTGAGGATCTGCCACTGAATATCTCCAGAGAGATGCTGCAGCAGAGCAAGATCCTGAAAGTAATCCGCAAGAACCTGGTCAAGAAGTGCCTGGAACTGTTCACAGAACTGTCAGAGGACAAAGAAAACTACAAGAAGTTCTATGAGCAGTTCTCCAAGAATATTAAGGTAGACACCCTTTAAGATTTTCTTATAATTTCTGACAAATGGTTATGTATGTAGATTCATTTTATAGTTGGCTCATAGCATATCTAACAGGCTGCATCAACAAATTTGGCAAACCAAACCAGATCTAAAATAATTTGGCTGAAAATTGCAAAGTCAATTTTAAATGGCCCCTCTTGTGATTGCTTGTTGCTAAAAGGTTGTATTAATTGTTTTACATTTATTTTTCTTCTTTCAGCTTGGTATCCACGAAGACTCCCAGAACAGAAAGAAGCTGTCCGAGCTGCTGCGATACTACACCTCCGCCTCTGGAGATGAGATGGTTTCTCTGAAAGACTACGTCACACGTATGAAGGACAATCAGAAGCACATCTACTACATCACAGGTGAGGCGCTTCTAAATGTTAACCAGTGCTTTAAGAAAGAGTTTGCATAGTTTTACACAAATGGTTTTCAAAACGGTGACTTGTCTTTAGGCGAAACCAAGGACCAAGTTGCAAACTCAGCCTTTGTGGAGCGTCTCTGTAAAGCTGGCCTGGAGGTCATCTACATGATCGAGCCCATTGACGAGTATTGTGTGCAGCAGCTGAAGGAGTTTGAAGGAAAGAACCTGGTTTCTGTGACAAAGGAAGGCTTGGAGCTGCCGGAGGATGAGGACGAGAAGAAAAAGCAGGAGGAGAAGAAGGCTCAGTTTGAGAACCTCTGCAAGATTATGAAAGATATCTTGGAGAAGAAAGTGGAGAAAGTGAGCAGATGAAGTTAAAAGTGTCCAACTTTTACTCTTAGCATTAATGTAACACTCAACTAAACCCTTCACTTTGGCCTCTTCTGTCCAGGTCACCGTCTCCAACCGCCTGGTCTCTTCCCCCTGCTGCATCGTCACCAGCACCTACGGCTGGACCGCCAACATGGAGAGGATCATGAAAGCCCAGGCGCTGAGGGACAACTCCACCATGGGATACATGGCTGCCAAGAAGCACCTCGAGATCAATCCTGACCACCCTATCATGGGGACTCTGAGGCAGAAGGCTGAGGCCGATAAGAACGACAAGTCAGTGAAGGACCTGGTCATCCTCCTGTTTGAGACCGCCCTGCTGTCTTCAGGGTTCACACTGGAGGACCCACAAACACACGCCAACCGCATCTACAGAATGATCAAACTGGGTCTTGGTACGTTTTAGTATAGACTTTTTTTTTTTTTTTAGATATACAGCTGTTTTCTACATCAAGAAAAAGTAGCTAATACCTCTGTACTGATTTTTCTTCTCGTCACCTTCTCAGGTATCGATGAAGACGACATGACATCAGATGAGACCACCTCTGCACCCACCGAGGACATGCCCCCACTTGAAGGGGACGATGACACGTCCAGAATGGAAGAAGTGGACTGAGTCCACTCCTAGTTCCTGCAGGTGTTCAGAAGCCGTTTTAGTGTACAGTACAAAGTTAAAATGTTATAAGAGCTCGAAAGATCTCATTTTTATTCTTGAACAATTGTTTTCCTTTTTTTGTTTGACCTCCACTTTAGTTCAGAATCATTCCATAACTTGTCACTTTTTTATGTTTTGCCGATGCAGTTGTGTTTTTGTGTTTATTGAGTTCCAAAGTTTGTATTCTATTACTGAAATATCTTTACGTTAATACTGTCGTTTGGTACAGTTGTGCACATAAATAAAGAATAAACATGTTAAGCTTTCTTCCTTTTGAAAGTCTGTAGAAACTGTCACAATTACGCTAAGTCTTATTAAGCATGAGTATTCATCAAAATCAAAGTACATGCATATTAAGATTTGGATTATATAGATGTTACTAAAATGTTATTCACTAATAACTAAGATAAAAAAGTAGCCTTATAATGCAGATTTTTACACCTGTAGTCCTTCAACCAATTGTTTCTTTTTGAGTTTTACTGGTCCTTTGGCGGCACTTGTTAATCTCACGGTGTGTACACACAAAGTTTTATGTAAGGAATAAAATTGCACATCAGAAAAACTGCTTCTGCAACAAAGCTCAAATTGCTTAGTCCAACAAATTTTATTTCTTGCAATTTAAAAGTAGTTGAAAGATGAAATGAGTAAATGTCCAGTGTGAAGAATTACAGGTACAAAAAGGCTGAGGAGAAAAAATGTGGCTTAAATGCTGATGGAAGTGACAAATCTGGTTTCATAAAATGAGTTAAGACAATAACATGTACTGTATATGACACAGTATTTCACTTGGTCATTTTTAAAAACACCTTATCAAAATCCGAGAGGAACCACTGCCTTGTTGGCTGATAAATCATACTGGCAAGATTTGACTGTTATTTATGAAGCATGATAATAGCAGTGTGGGAACAGTAAACTACTGTACTTTCAGAGGAGCCAGTCAAATTTCTGTGTTGCCCTGTAACCACATTTCTTTTTTATTTATTAAACCAAAAGAGGAACTAAATGGCATGAACTGCATTAGTAGTTTGGGTTTATAGTGCAGATACTTTGTCCCACTATAAAAACCAATAAGTGGCTAAAAATATGTCATAAGACTGGAGGCACAAAGTTAATTTGGCTGCTGAGAAAAAAATTCATGCTGTATGGTGAATGTAGTTAAATAGGAAATCAGGTTTAAGACTAAAACTGCACTAGAGGGCAACGAGAGTGACAAGGACACAGCAGCCAAATAACGCTACACCAAAATTTTGAAAGGGGTCTGAAATGAATAATGAAATAGGAATAATAAATGTGTGAAAAAATAACTATAGAGATAGTTTAGAATATCTTCATGTAGTTAGACAAGAAATACATTGAGTAGTTGTAAAGTTTGACAAAGATTTTTTAATTATTATAATAATTATCTTCATTGTTGTACTCTGATAGAAGTCAGTGACCTAATAGAAATACAAAAATTAAAAAAATACATAAAAAAGGTTCAAATTAGAGCAGACTGTATTTTTCGCTTCCATTGACAGGGGGCGCACTCAACCACCTATTGGAGGACACTGGAGTCAGCTGACAGACAGCAGCCAATCACAGAGCAGGTACAGCCTGAACTGCCTTGTAGTGCAGTGTCTCGAGAGTTGTCTAGGATTTTGATTGTAGGGAAGGGAGCAAGGGCGGCTAAGGTAGTAAAATGCCGAATAAGCCTAAAAAAGACAAGGTGAGTTTGAGAATTGCCAAGCGGTTGTGACTCAATAGCAAATAAACTTTGCATGAGGTGGTGCATTTTCTTGATGAACCGAGGCATTTTAGCTAGTTGTAGCTCAGTGTTCCATCATATTAACGTTAGCCAAGCGGTAATCATGACTAGCTAGCCGCTATCAACATATTAGCACTTGGTATGTGGCGCTGCTTTATTAAAAATACAGTACCGTTATCTTGAAGTGAGATACTCTGCTCTTTTTATGGCCTGGCTTTCATATGTGTTTTACGTTAATTACAGGCAGTCTATGTTACTTTTAAAATACACGATACATGTCTGATTAAAGTAACGAGTGAGCTAGTCTCTGCGAACTAAACGGTGTGCTCATACGGCAGGACCAAGCTGCGTTCGCAAATAAACTTTGGCGTTTGTGCAACTTTTACTTGGCCTGTTTATGCCTACTTATTCTTTCTTTCTATTCCAGGAGTCTTCCAAATCTGGCAAAGGAAAAGGTAGTGGACAGGAGAACTCGGAGCATGAGGTAAATCAGCACTGTTGGTTCTGGAAATTCAAATTTCTCTGACATTAAGTTGTCAGTAAATGAAACTAGACAGTCCAATCGGGTTTTTTTGGTGCATAATAACCTGTTTTTGATTGCTTGTAGAGGCCTTTCCCACCAATATGAAAGCATTTTTGTCTTTCATTCGAACACCAAGGATAAATGAAATTCAGATCAAAATTAGATATATGGGTTGTTTCTGTTTATGACATATTGGAACAGTTCTAATCCCATGTTATAAATAGGCACAGGCTGCTACAAGATTCTGACAGTCTGATAACTCAAATACCACAATTTCACAGCATTGCAGTGCTGTGATCACAACTCTAATGTGCAATATTTTTGTCTTGAGAAGAAAGAAATTATGTTTTTGAGCAAAATAATATGAGAAAATGCTTTTAGAAATTGAAAAGATTAGTTATTCTTTACATTGATTTAAAATATTCCATATTTAGCAATGTACTTTTATCTAAAAAAAAATTTCTCATTTGTCTCTGATTTTGTTTGCTATTATCCTCACCCTCATCCATTAAGCTGTTAAATAAAGCCCTAATATCATATATGAATGTTTTGCAAATGTACTTTTCTGTTTGAAACCCTGTGACCTGTAGGTAGAATGTGTGGATAAAATGAAGCACCAAATCAATGAATTTGTATTGATGAATTTATGTTTCTTTGTATTTAAATTTAGTCACTGTTGATGCATTAGGTCCAACTTGGTGGAAGTTTTGTTGAAGTGTACTTATATTAGATTTACTATTTTAAATCTTGGATTTAATTCATTGTTTGCATCTTAGCTACCACCAGGAGATGAAATAATGCATACTGGTAATTGACTGATTGGTCCAGGTCTGTTTGGTGACATTATGGTGCAAACATATCACCAAGCTGACTTTATCTGAACTTTAAATTATTTCATCAGTTTATGGTGAACATGTAAAAAAAACAGTAAAAAAAATAGTAGTTTGTTCTGACTTGTTCGTGACTTTTTCCTCTATGCCTGGATTTGGTCACATCTGAAAAAAGTATTGTAGGCCCACATTTCAGACTGCTAAAAGTTCTGCAGATCCACTGAAAAATACATTCTCAAGCTGATAAACTGATAATTTCAGCATCTCACCATTTTCAATTAATACACAAACTTATGTCATTTGCAAATTGTTTGTGCTGCAAAATGTTGTGTAGTAAGGCTTCATTTGTTCAGTTTCAAATAGAGTAAATGTTCAAACAGAAAATTCGCTTTGGCTTCCAAACACAAATAGTAGTTCAAGGTTTTGTAGCAAAGTAAGACATTAACCAGTTTATGCCAAATGTCAGCTCAGTTTCAGATTTACCAAACTATTATGACTTAATTACTGGCTACCTGCAGTAGATTTTCCTGAAGATGTTTTTCCTAGTGTCCACCCTTGTTCTTTTGTATTTAGTCCTGTGTCACCAATGTGGGTTTTTCCTCTTCTTTTAACAGAGTTCAAACAGGAAGACGAACAACAGCGTTCCTCCCACCACTCAGCTGCTAAAGGGGAAGCAGCCAGGTTCTCAAACACCTGTCAAAAAGGAGAGGAGGCAGAGCTCCTCCCGCTTCAGCTTGAGCAACAACAGGGAGCTGCAGAAACTGCCAGCTTTCAAAGGTATTTATATGTGCAACAACTTCAAATCTCCTGACTTTACTACTGTCTGAGGCTACATATATTAAACTTTTATCTTCAAAATTCAGATGTTTATGTTTGACTACTGGCAGGTTTTGTAGAAAAACCTGATATAAAATAACTTGATAGTCAAATGTAATGAAGAATTTCCCTTTAGGCATGTAGTTGTTTGTATTTAATATTAATATATGTTCTTGGCGAAGATTAGGTTAAGCCTGGCAAACATTTAATGACATAGTTATTACTCATTCTTTCCCCTCTTACATGTTCATAACCATCCCTTCTGCATCATCCTGACTTTAATATTAAGCTCTGCATGATGTTATGCAATACGTGGAAACAGAGGATATACACGGCATGGATTTTGTGTTGGATTTAACCCAAGTTTCTATATTTAGTAGTAATCCGGGTGAGGAAGCTTTAATTCTGTGGTCTCAGTGTTTCAGCGTTGATAGGGACTTGTTAATAAACAGCTGCTAAATGCACCACTGTTCTCTTTATAATTTTCAAAAATTTTATCCTGAACTGTAAAGATGTGTACTGATATGTAACACCATATCCCTGCTCAGTGGTAGCTTAGCACCAGCTGGAAAAGTAGGTGGTAGACAGTGCTGTACAGCCCTTTGGGCATATTGTCTGTGCATGTTTCTGTTTCTGTATGCATGAATACACACAACAGTCCCCCAGTCTATACCAATGATTTATAAATCTGCCGTGGTGCAGTGGTAAAAATAAATTTGAGGCTTTTATGTTCCCGATAAACAGTGTAAGAATAACAGCAAGGCTTTGGTTCTTGATAAGTTGCAGATAAATATGAATTAGCCGGGCACATTTCTGGGTAGAGTTTGCATGTTCTCTCTGTGCATGCGTGGGTTTTCTCCGGGTACTCCGGTTTATTCCCACAGACCAAAAAACATGAATGTTAGATGAATAGGGACAATTTAGAGTTACCAAGGTGTGAGTGAGTTGTTTGTCTCTTTGTGTCCCTGTGATGGACTTGCAACCTGTCCAGGGTGTCCCCCGCCTCTCGCACTGTGACTGCTGGATAAAACAATTAAGAACAGAAAAAAAACCCAAACATCTTGAATATTATTTATTAAAGAGTTGTAACCCCAAAGATTCATCTGGAATTTTAGTAAGAGTTGCTTGAAAGGCAGGCTTCTCTAAGGTTATTGATAATGTTGTTGCCTGTGTGTCTGTGTGTGTGCATTCCTGCACACATTGGTGCATTGTGTGAAATGCCAATCCTTTCTTTTTTTGCTTGTGTTGCAACATTGTTATATTTTTAGAACAATTTTAAGCAGAAGTATATTAACTTGAAATTTCATGATTTCTGGGATGAACAATGACTCTGCTACTGAAGCATCTTTACAAGGTGGAAATGGATTTTTCTGCACAGACAAAAGTTTACAACGTTAACAATTGTTATTATGTACAATTTAGTCTTCATTTGGTAAGAAACTAAATTCTTGAGGGCAGTTGACTTTCATTAACCTACTTTAAAATCTAATTTTATATCTTTAATTGTTAACTCGTGTGCTGTGTCACAAAACCAATAAACATAACTGAATTTCTGATAAACCTGCTCACCTCCCACATCTCAGTGTGAGCTTTGATAGCATTTAGCAAAACATTATCTGAGAGTGATCTAGGAGACCTTATCGTTTGGTCTTATCTAAACGGACTCCTTGCTGGGCCTGTTTTTATTCTAGCCATGTTCCCCAGGCTAGACCAAGAAGCTTGGCCAAAAGTGAAACTTTTGCAAAACCTCGTCCCATATCTGCTTGTTGTTTTGTGACGGTAAGGTCTACACGAGGGTATTTGTGGTTTCTTAGAAACCATCTTATGGAAGCAGGTTAAAGATAATTAATCTGCAAGTTTTAGGTTTTCGTCTTATTTAAACTGTTAATGTACTTCTCAGAAAATACATCACAGTTTTTATCTTTTTAGTGTTTCCTTCATGCTTTGGTTTGGTGCCACCTTCTGGTTAAAATATGGCATTTTTGTAGTAATGTGGCCTGATTATGTTATTGCATTTTATGTTTTTGTATATTTTTACTGCTGGAACAGAATTAGTAGTAACAATTATGTATGTTTTTACTAAAAATATTTAGTGTTTATATATATAATTTTTAGATATGATTTTTAATTTAATCTTGA